>LPNX010778450.1:163557-177623 GCA_001517045.1 Pseudotsuga menziesii | reverse complement strand
CATCCTCAAACACTTCCTAAGTTGCAGGTGGCAACTTCCCTATATTTGGGGTCATGATTCCCCAAGAAAGTGGAATCAGAGCAGGTGGCTTATTAAATGACAGTTAATCCAACAAAGACCTAGGCAATCTTTTAAAAGTACTCAATTAGGAGAGCTGAGGCTACTCAGAAATTTCCAGAGAGAATTCATTCAGGAAATCCATTGAGGAAGAGGGAAATACAGTAAGGAAGTTGTTTTAGGAGGATTGCTGCAGTAACTTGATTTCATTACAGCTTTTTGGGCTGAGAGAACTGACTGATAGTTTTGAGTTAATACCGAGTTTGAAGACTGGTATCTGACTTTGCTGCACCTAGTTCCAGCCAGGGAGACCAGATCAAGCTCGGGGGTCCTGAGAAGTTGTTGTTTGAGCGCTCTCTAGGAGTTGGTAGGGAGGAACGGCCTCCCATTGCTGTTGTTGTCCCCAACTTAAATAGGTTCTGTCACTTATTTCTTTATGTTTACTGAGTAGGAATGGATGCATGTTATGTTTATTTTATATGTCTGAGGAGTTAGTTAGTTTAGTAAAGTTAGTATCTCAGAATATCAGTAGTTAAATCTGTTAAGAGTTACTGTGTTTTTCCACATCTGGGATCACCAGACCGTACTCCAGCACAGTATCTCGGTATTGTGAAGTAATATCCTTCTGAACCGAGTTTCCTATTTAGTTACTTTCAATAACTACTAGTATTTCAGGAATTTATAAGTTATTTTATTTTAGTTTTAAAAACTACTTCCTAGTATTGTATCTTTGTTACCAGTAAATACTAGCTGCAAATAAGAAAAGATAGACTAAGTATTTCTGCTGTTTAAGTCTTATAATGGTTATTTTCCAGTTTAAAAGAATCCAACCTCTTAATGTTGAAAAGACAATACTGACAGTAGGATTTAATCACTTATTGTTTGATTTTATAGTTAAATCCTAGTGGTGTTAGTCTGTATGTTGGTTAAGAATGCAATTATTTAAATTACCGAATTTCCTTTTATTTCAACTAATCTTAAACATATTTCAAAACTGTTATTCTATTTTCAATTATGGTAAATGAATGTTATTACATATACAGGAATTTATATAGATATGTATATGAGAAATAACTTTAATATTGAATGAGTATTATGTAAAAATACTCAGGCATTATAACTAAATAAATAAACTAAACCAAACATTGAACAACAACATTAAAAATAATCATAGGAAACCTTAATAAGAAGTAATATCATTATTGTATTATTATTAATGTATCTATAATGTATACATTATAATAGTAACACTTTAAGTATTAATTTATTATTGCAATTATAAACCTAGTCTATTTATACTCGAGGTATAAATAAATAAAGTTTATGTATAAACTATTCATACTCTGTGTATCACAAAGTAAACAAGCATTACTTAAAGACAATAGTAATATCTAATAAGAGTACAACAGGCTTTTCTAATTTGAAAGGATTACACTTGCATTTACAGTTTCTAATAAATAGAAGTCAGGGTATAAAGCCTGTATAGAAACTTAACAACAAATCTAATTAACAATAAGCTGGAGAGTACTTTAACTACAGAACTCTTTTACAATAAAATAAATTACCGTATTATAACATGACCAACAATAATGTAAGAAAGAAGAATCAACACTTATGATGTTGGTATAAGGGTATAAACCCTACATATAATTTATCAATACTTAAGTAACCCAATTATTTTATTAAAACAAAAGAAATAACAGAACAGTAATTTGCTCATTCATCGAGCTTAACCATTATGGTTGATATCATTCATTTAACTCACAAGTTACTGACAGAGTTTATAATATTAATTCTTAATGGCAGATTAAGAAACTGAACTTAATCTCAACTGTAAAATTAGGGTGGAACCCTATAAGTCCAGTTTATACAAGTAACATAAATACTAAGAGTTAAGACAATGTTTTCATTTACGGCCGCATCATAAATCCACAGTATAAGTGGTTATAAACCCATATTTAATTAATTCCTGTACAGAGCATAGAATTAAAAATGCATGTGATAAACAAGCCCAAAGATGCAGGAAAGCTTTATATTAAGTCATATTACAAAACTCTAGGTGAAAACCTTGAGCAGTTTAAGAGTACAGTAAAGAAAACAGATTAAGGCCGTAACCTCATCTATAGGCAGGTTTACAGCCATTGCCCTTTTTTTATATATATACAGTATTTCTTTTAAAAGAAAATCTTAAATACAAAGGAAAGGTGAATAATTACAAAATCGACCGAAGCCGTAACATCCATTTACAACACAGGGTTAAACCTGTTAAGAAGTCATTTTAACATGCAGTTAAAAAAACTAAACATAGCTGAGGTAACCATAGAGTCGCACCACTCAAAGTCAAAACCTTAACCGTCCTAACAAACCAGCAAGGAGGGAACGCCATGGTAAAAACCAGGCTTACCAGGTAAATCCAACCGCCGAAGCTTGTGCCGACCACGCCTTAAAGAGGAGCCAAATCCTGCAGTGGGAGAACAGTTTTAGTTAAAACCTTATTTTTTTCAAATGGTTAAACTATTTCATGAACTGGAAAGACGAGGAAATAACCTGAACTTACCGATGAGTTTGAAAGAAGTGCAGCCATCGTAAACAGCCTGATAACTACAAGCAGAGGGAGCGTAAACCCTTCCTTTGTCACCGAGAAGAACGAGCTGGCAAAAGCAAAGGATATCTTCCACAATGGAAGCATTGACAGTATCAAGTCGAAGGATACACTCACGCCATGACAGGGTCGACAATGGTGCCGAAAGGAAAAACCCTAGGTTTTTCAACAACCATATGGCCGCCAACAGCAAGCTACTGACTCCCACACAGTGCAGTAGACGAGCACGAAGGACTGAAGCTGCATAGAAGCTGCTATCAAACAGTGCAACAACAAAAATTGGACTAGGAGGGTTCACAGAGCGACCAAGCCAGAAGGCGAGGGAGAAATGGCAAATTAGGGTTGAGTCAACGACTTTATAACACCAATGCATGGCTCTGGATTGACCACGTCGCGTTTTAATATATTTCATGCAAGTGGGTCAAAGTTCTAATGTCTTACGACAAGATTCCCATTGATTGTTTTTCCAAACAAAATCATTGCATGGATATCTCTTATGGTCGCTATAGCATAGTTCCACCTGCCATACATTTCATTACCACGATGTTAGAACAATGCTAGTAAACCTTGCATTGTAAGTATTAAAACCTTTCCTTATAAATATTAAAACCACGCATTATAAATATCATTCAAGATTAAGTCTTGAAGTATTTTAGACATAAAGGATTTGATGTTTATTATAAAAGTTATAAGGATATGGGTATAATGTTAAGTTATAAGTGGTTCATTAAACTTACTACTATATTGCCATTTACCCTAGTCTCAAGTGAAAAACAAGAGATATATCATTTCTTTTAAGTCTGTAAGATAATGGAGTGATGTTAGATTTAGTTGTTTACCATTCTCTACTATAATGCCATTTGCTATAGTTTTGCATTGATGGTGAAAGACTTGTCATTTTCTTTTTATATGATTTTAACTTATAGAATTCAAGCTATTTAATCCGCAAACTTGGAGTAGGGTTACTCTAATCCATTTTACTTGTTATTACTAAGATAATAACAATCTCTTAATAGTCTTAGATTCTTTATGGTCACAATTAGGATTTTGTTATCCTTCATGCTCAAATATTTACAAGGTTTAGTAAGTGAATGTATGATTAGCAGTTTATGTAAATTATTATAACCATTCTTGTTGATAGCATAGTCTGGAAACTCATAAATGAGTTTAATTATGATAATCTAGGACTAATTCTAAAGGTGCTTATAGATTTTATTCGATTATCAATCATGGAAATAGAAGTAGTTTTCCAATCAATGCGTATCAGACAGTAAACCTGGTAATTGTTGGAAGTAAGAAAAGTATATATATTGATATTTTTAACTCCTTATCCTTTATAATTGCATTTGCAAATCAAAACATATTCTGAGTTTAAACTTGGCATGATGCAGTAACAACGGATGAGTAGAATTAGGTCTAAATATGGTAACCCAATTATATTTACTGTGCTAAATAAGAAATACTATTTACTTCTATGTTTGCATTACAGTAAACTCATCAAATGATCTAGTACTCCATAGGGATACTTAACTCTGATATTATAAAGGAAAATAGCTATCTTATGCTCTAGTAATTTCCAACTTTCTATCAGTAAGATCTTAAGGAGATGATAGGAAAAGCTTTACCTTTAAAAGCTTGATAAACCTGGCTAGCATGCTTATACTTTTATTGAATGATTTTGGTACAGAAAATTGTTATCTAATACTTTAAAGATTTGTTAGCAGCAACCCGAACATTACCTGTATATTTGTAAGAGAAAGAAAACGACTGCACTAGCTCGGAAGCTAAGTAAGCATAGTCTGTCATGGCAATCCCCCTAGTGGTTGCAAACAGAAAACAATCAGTAACTGACAAGAAATTCATCTTATAATTTAAGCATAATAAAAGATCATTCAGTTACAATTCTAGTAACATAAACTAATCAAACAATTAATGTCTGCATTTAATAAGATTATATGCTATTTTAAAAATTTTAAATTTTTCGGAATTTTTGGGGTTTTGACATGTGGTATCAGAGCATGGTTCAAACACTAGGCCTTGATGTGGCCCAAATAGTTTCCGTAGAACATTAAAAATAATATACTAACCTATATTTTGTTTTATGTGAAAGGCAGAAAATTTCTCTTTCTGAATCTAACAGGCAGGTATGGAGAAGCTAGGAGAATATGCTGAGGAGGAATCTCCAAACACTGAGACAAGACAGATGTCTAGAGAACCTGTGATAGAGGAAGTAACTGCTCGCTCCTTAGAGATGATGCAGACTATAAAGAATTTAAAGACTGAAATAGAATCAGTCAAGAAGGACAATGAAGGGATTCTAAAGACTCAAGAGGAGTTAAATCAAATTTTGATAGAAAAATTTTAGACTGAAGGGAGAAACAGAAGGTCTGAATCTGAAGAAGCTAGCCATAAAAAATGGTCTAAAAAGATGAAACTAGCTAAACCTGATAGTAGTTCATCATCTGAAGGAAGTAAGGAACAACAAAGCTATTACACTACTAGTGACAGTAGTGAGGTTGAGTTGTATAAAAGAAAGAAAAAATACAGGCCTTATGAAGAGATTTCTGGGGAGTTCAAGAAAATAAAATCCCCAACTTCCAATGGAGAAACTGAAAAAGGAGAAGAGGCAAAATCTTGGTTATCCGGGATGAGAAAATACTTTCAGATATATAATTATTCAAATCAGCTGAAGGCAGGAATGGCCATCTATAACCTTTCTGGAAAGGCAGATATATGGTGGCAAGATTTGAAAAGGGTCAAGGGGATCAAAGAAAAAGAGGTCAATTGGAGTACCTTTAAAATGTACTTCAAGAAGAAGTTTCTGTCTGAACAATACTATGAAGAAAGGGCCAAGGAATTTTATGAGTTAAAGCTAGGATCTATGACTATGAAGGACTTAAACAGTAAGTTCTTAAGTCTGCTAAGATATGTGCCGTATTTAGTTGATGAGAAACCTAAAGTACAACAGTTTCTCAGCTGCCTGCCATATCATATAAAGGACAGAATCGAATATGATAACCCCAAAACCTTGGAAGAATCCATGCAAAAGGATAACTTCTGTTTTGAACAGAACAAAAAGAAAGAAGGGATAGCCAACTGGAAGGCTAAAAAGAACAGTGATCAGCCTGAGTTCAAGAAAAAAGAGTTTGTACCCCAGAAAAATTTCAGGAATAACAAGAACAGAAACCATTCTAATGGTAAGAACTTCCAGGGAAGCAAAAATGGTGCTTCTAATAATTCCAATAACTTCAAGGGTAGCAAGGAGGCTTCTAACAATCATGGAAATTTCACTAAGAATTTCGAACGGAAGGAGCCTGTTAAGTGCTGGGAGTGCAATGGCCCACACTATGCTTCAGTTTTCCCAAATCGAAAGAAGCCAAACAACAATATTCATACTATACAAGATGAAATGACTGTTGGAGACTTTGTAAGGACTATGCCTCGAATCAATGCAGCGTTGGAGAACCGCCAAGCAGATTATCAAACTTCCATGGTGGAAGTAGAAGGTATGGTTAACAAAACCCCTGTAACTATTTTAATAGATCTAGGTGCTAGCCTTAGTTATATTTCACCACAAATAGTAGAAAAGTGTAATCTAACTGTTGAAAGGTTTGATAACTCTTGGTTAGTACAACTAGCCACTGGGGCAAAAAGGAAGGTAATCTGTTATGTTAAGGAATGTGCTCTAGATATGAATGATTTTAAAACTACTGTTAAATTAAATGTTCTGCCACTTGGCTCGTATGACATACTTATTGGTATGGACTGGTTAGAACAACATAGGGTAGTTTTAAACTGTTTTGATAAAACATTTATGTGTATAAATAATAGTGAAACACCAGTAACAGTTAAGGGTGTTCCTCGGAAAACTATAAGTAGGCATATTTCTGCCTTACCACTCAAAAGAGCAGTCAGGAAAGGGTGTAAAGCCTATGCTTTAACTATTACAGATGAGGCGAGTAAATCTGAAAAAGATAAAATAAAAGATATTCCTGTGTTAAACGAATTTATTGATGTTTTTCTGGAGGAAATTCCAGGATTACCTCCCAGGAGGGGGCTGGATTTCACAATTGAGCTGGTACCAGGTGCTGTACCCAGCTCGAAGGCTCCGTATCGTATGAATATTCTGGAGCTTAATGAATTAAAATCACAATTAAAGGAATTAATAGATAAGAAATACATTCGACCTAATGTGTCCCCTTGGGGAGCACCAGTAATCTTTGTTAAAAAGAAGGACGGAACTATGCGACTTTGCATAGATTACCGTCAACTAAATAAAATGACAATTAAAAACAAATATCCGTTGCCCTGCATAGATGATCTGTTTGATCAGCTATGTGGAGCTACGGTGTTCTCTAAGATAGACCTGAGATTAGGCTATCATCAAGTAAGAATTAAAGAAGAGGACATATTCAAGACAGCTTTCAGAACAAGGTATGGACATTACGAATTTGTCGTAATGCCATTTGGGCTTACTAATGCCCCAGCCGTCTTTATGTGTCTAATGAATAACATAACGCATAAATACTTGGATAAATTTGTTGTCATATTCATTGATGACATCTTAATCTATTCTAAAAATGAAGAGGAACATAAGGAACATTTACGGATAGTCTTACAAGAACTGCGAGAGCAACAACTCTTTGCGAAGTTCAGTAAGTGTGATTTATTCAAGGATGAAATCCAGTACTTAGGTCACGTGGTGACTAAGGAAGGGATTTCAGTTGATCCTAAAAATATCCGGGCAATCGAAGATTGGCCAGTACCAAAAGACGTAACAGATGTTAGATCCTTCATGGGAATTACCGGTTATTACCAGAGATTCATAGAAGGCTTTTCAAAAATAGACAACCCAATCACTTCCTAGCAAAAGAAAGGCAAGAAATTTGATTGGAACTTAAAATGTGAAGAAAGCTTTAAGAAATTAAAAACTTTATTAACAACTGTGCCTATTCTAAGAATAACGGATCCTAATAAGGATTTCGTGGTTTGCACCAATGCTTGTAATGACGGTCTAGGCGGAGTGCTGACTCAGGATGGGCATGTCATTGCCTATGAGTCCAGGAAGCTAAAGATTCATGAAAACAATTATGCCACTTATGATTTAGAACTAGCTGTTGTTATTCATGCCTTAAAAATGTGGCGACACCACTTAATAGGCAGAAAGTTTACTTTAATGACTGATAATAAGGGTCTAAAATACCTTTTAGATCAGCCTAACTTAAATGCAAGGCAAGCAAGATGGTTAGCCTTCTTAAGTGAATACGATTTCAAAATTCAGCACATAAAAGGAAAGGAAAATAAGGTGGCTGATGCTTTGAGCAGAAATGCAAAGCTAAATTTTACAACAACAATCAGTACTTATATTTCTGATTTAAATGAACAGCTGACTAAAGGGATAAAATTGGATGAAATTTATCAAAAATTACAAGTTACAGCTAAAGAAGAACCTACAGAAAGTTTAATAAAGGGTTATAGTCTAAATAAAGATGGATTTTTATTGTTTAAGGACAGACTGTATGTGCCTAATGTGCCTATGGTTAAATTGTTGATTCTGGATGAAGTTCATAAAACCCCTTACTCAGGGCATCTAGGCTACCAGAAGACTGTCACCATGTTGAGAAAAGATTATTTCTAGCCAAATATGAAATATGAAGTAGCTGAGTATATAGCTAGATGTTTGGACTATCAACAAGTGAAAACAAAACATCAACATCCAGCTAGGTTACTGCAACCTTTGCCTATTCCTAGTTGGAAGTGGGAATTAATTAGCTTAGATTTCATTACTGGATTACCCAGAAATCAAAATCAGAATGATTCAATTATGGTGGTAGTAGATAAATTAAGTAAAGCAGCACATTTTATTCCTGTTAAAACCACTTACAAGGCTGCAAACATAGCTGACATATTTCTAAAGCAGATCTTTCGGCTACATGGTGTACCGAAGGTTATTATTTCAGACAGGGATCCTAAATTCACATGGAATTTTTGGAAATCCTTGTTTAAGGGATTAAACACAACACTAAATTTCAGCACCTCTTTCCATCCTCAAACGGACGGGCAGACTAAAAGAGTTAATCAGGTGTTGGAAGATCTGTTAAGAATGTATGTTAAGGATCAGCCAGGTAAGTGGGAGGATTATTTGCATTTAGCAGAATTTGCATACAATAACAACTATCAATCATCAGCTAAGTTCAGTCCTTTTGAAATTCTGTATGGGCGTAAATGTAACACTCCTATCTCCTGGAATAATCCAGTAGATAGATTAGTGTTGGGACCCGAATTATTAAAAGAAATGGAACAGATTGTAAAACAAGTGCATGAGAACTTGAAGGTTTCCCAAGATCGGCAAAAGAGCCAAGCAGATTTAAAAAGAACTCCTAAAGAGTTCCAGGTGGGTGAGCACGTGTTCATAAAGGTAAGATCAAAGAAGAGCTCCCTAAGACTAGGGAGTTGTGCAAAATTAGCGCCACGTTACTGTGGTCCGTTTGAAATTTTATCTAGACTTGGTCAAGTTGCATATCAGCTAGCGTTACCACCTAACTTAAAAGTGCACAATGTTTTTCATATTTCTGTTCTGAAAAAGTATGTTCATGATGCTACTCATGTGATTGATTGGAACATTGTACAGGTAGAACCAGAAGGGGAAGTTCTGGTGGAACCGGACTGTATCCTCGGGAGCAGGAAAATTACTTTGCGGAACTGCACAATTGGACAGCTGAAGGTGCAATGGAAGCACCTTAGTCCTGAAGAAGCTACCTGGGAACTGGAAAGTAAGATGCAGGAAGCATACCCAAATCTGTTCTAGGAGGTTGTATAGGATGAGGAATAAGTAACATCAAGGACGATGTTACATTTTAAGGGGGTGTGTATGTCACATACCCCAATTTTGTAAAATTATGTAAATTGTTTTATTATAATTCTGAGACATTATGTTAAACTTAATCCTAAGTAGGGATTGATGACTCAGCATAGTCAACAGTGATGGAGTGTAATTCAGAATATTTTATTATTAATAAATAAATTATGGAGACAACAGCATTGGAGAGCTGTTAAAAAGAGGTTACTGGTCAAACTGGTGGATGGAACTAGGTGGAAAGGCAAAAGACAAGTGGCAGCATCCTCAAACACTTCCTAAGTTGCAGGTGGCAACTTCGCTATATTTGTGGTCATGATTCCCCAAGAAAGTGGAATCAGAGCAGGTGACTCATTAAATGACAGTTAACCCAACAAAGACCTAGGCAATCTTTTAAAAGTACTCAATGAGGAGAGATGAGGCTGCTCAGAAATTTCGAGAGAGAATTCATTCAGGTGAATGGTATTCAAGAAATCCATTGAGGAAGAGGGAAATACAGTAAGGAAGTTGTTTTAGGAGTATTGATGCAGTAACTTGATTTCATTACAGCTTTTTGCGCTGAGAGAACTGACTGATAGTTCTGAGTTAATACCGAGTTTGAAGACTGGTATCTGACTTTGCTGCACCTAGTTCCATCCAGGGAGACCAGAACAAGCTCAGGGGTCCTGAGAAGTCGCTGTTTGAGCGCTCTCTAGGAGTTGGTAGGGAGGAACGGCCTCCCATTGCTGTTGTTGTCCCTAGATTAAACAGGTTCTGTCACTTATTTCTTTATGTTTACTGAGTAGGAATGGATGCATGTTATGTTTATTTTATATGTCTGAGGAGTTAGTTAGTTTAGTAAAGTTAGTATCTCAGAATATCAGTAGTTAAATCTATTAAGAGTTACTGTGTTTTTCCACATCTATGATCACCAGACCGTACTCCAGCACAGTATCTCGGTATTGTGAAGTAATATCCTTTTGAACCGAGTTTCCTATTTAGTTACTTTAAGTAACTACTAGTATTTCAGGAATTTATAAGTTATTTTATTTTAGTTTTAAAAACTACTTCCTAGTACTGTATCTTTGTTACCAGTAAATACTAATTGTAAATAAGAAAAGATAGACTAAGTATTTCTGTTGTTTAAGTGTTATAATGGTTATTTTCTAGTTTAAAAGAATCCAACCTCTTAATGTTGAAAAGACAATACTGACAGTAGGATTTAATCACTTATTGGTTGATTTTATAGTTAAATCCTAGTGGTGTTAGTCTGTATGTTGGTTAAGAATGCAATTATTTAAATTACTGAATTTCCTTTTATTGCAACTAAGCTTAAACAGATTTCAAAAATGTTATTCTATTTTCAATTATGGTAAATGAATGTTATTACATATACATGAATTTATATAGATATGTATATGAGAAATAACTTTAATATTGAATGAGTATTATGTAAAAATACTCAGGCATTATAACTAAAGAAATAAACTAAACCAAACATTGAACAACAACATTAAAAATAATCATAGGAAACCTTAATAAGAAGTAACATCATTATTGTATTACTAATAATGTATCTATGATGTATACATTATAATAGTAACACTTTAAGTATTAATTTATTATTGCAATTATAAACCTAGTCTATTTATACTCGAGGTATAAATAAATAAAGTTTATGTATAAAGTATTCATACTCTGTGTATCACAAAGTAAATAAGCATTACTTAAAGACAATAGTAATATCTAATAAGAGTACAACAGGTTTTTCTAATTTGAAAGGATTACACTTGCATTTACAGTTTCTAATAAATAGAAGTCAGGGTATAAAGCCTGTATAGAAACTTAACAACAAATCTAATTAACAATAACCTGGAGAGTACTTTAACTACAGAACTCTTTTACAATAAAATAAATTACCGTATTATAACATGACCAACAATAATGTAAGAAAGAAGAATCAACACTTATGATGTTGGTATAAGGGTATAAACCCTACATATAATTTATCAATAGTTAAGTAACCCAGTTATTTTATTAAAACAAAAGAAATAACATAACAGTAATTTGCTCATTCATCGAGCTTAACCATTATGGTTAATATCATTCATTTAACTCACAAGTTACTAACAGAGTTTATAATATTAATTCTTAATGGCAGATTAAGAAACTGAACTTAATCTCAACTGTAAAATTAGGGTGGAACCCTATAAGTCCAGTTTATACAAGTAACATAAATACTAAGAGTTAAGACAATGTTTTCATTTACGGCCGCATCATAAATCCACAATATAAGTGGATATAAACCCATATTTAATTAATTCCTGTACAGAGCATAGAATTAAAAATGCATGTGATAAACAAGCCCAAAGATGCAGGAAAGCTTTATATTAAGTCATATTACAAAACTCTGGGTGAAAACCCTGAGCAGTTTAAGAGTACAGTAAAGAAAACAGATTATGGAGGCCGTAACCTCATCTATAGGCAGGCTTACAGCCATTGCCCTTTTTTTATATATATACGTTATTTCTTTTAAAATAAAATCTTAAATACAAAGGAAAGGTGAATAATTACAAAATCAACCAAAGCCGTAACATCCATTTACAACACAGGGTTAAACCTATTAAGAACTCATTTTAACATGCAGTTAAAAAAACTGAACAGAGCTGAGGTAACCATAGAGTCGCACCACTCAAAGTCAAAACCTTAACCGTCCTAACAAACCAGCAAGGAGGGAACGCCATGGTGAAAACCAGGCTTACCAGGTAAAGCCAACCGTCGAAGCTTGTGCCGACCACGCCTTAAAGAGGAGGCAAAGCCTGCAGTGGGAGAACAATTTTAGTTAAAACCTTATTTTTTTCAAATGGTTAAACTATTTCATGAACTGGAAAGACGAGGAAATAACCTGAACTTACCAACGAGTTTGAAAGAAGTTCAGCCACCATAAACAGCCTGATAACTACGAGCAGAGGGAGCGTAAACCCTTCCTTTTTCACCGAGAAGAACAAGCTGGAAGAAGCAAAGGATATCTTCCACAATGGAAGCATTGGCAGTATTAAGTCAAAGGATACACTCACGCCATGACAGGGTCGACAATGGTGCCGAAAGGAAAAACCCTAGGTTTTTTAACAACCATATGGCTGCCAACAGCAAGCTACTGACTCCCACACAGTGCAGTAGATGAGCACGAAGGACTGAAGTTGCATAGAAGCTGCTATCAAACAGTGCAACAACAAAAATTGGACCAGGAGGGTTCACAGAGCGACCAAGCCCGAAGGTGAGGGAGAAATGGCAAATTAGGGTTGAGTCAACGACTTTATAACACCAATGCATGGCTCTGGATTGACCACATCGTGTTTTAATATATTTCATGCAAGTGGGTCGAAGTTCTAATGTCTTACGACAATATTCCCATTGATTGTTTTTGCAAACAAAATCATTGCATGGATATCTCTTATGGTCGCTATAGCATAGTTCCACCTGCCATACATTTCATTACCACGATGTTAGAACAATGCTAGTAAACCTTGAATTGTAAGTATTAAAACCTTGCCTTATAAATATTAAAACCACGCATTATAAATATCATTCAAGATTAAGTCTTGAAGTATTTTAGACATAAAGGATTTGATGTTTATTATAAAAGTTATAAGGATATGGGTATAATGTTAAGTTATAAGTGGTTCATTAAACTTACTACTATATTGCCATTTACCCTAGTCTCAAGTGAAAAACAAGAGATATATCATTTCTTTTAAGTCTATAAGATAATGGAGTGATGTTAGGTTTAGTTGTTTACCATTCTCTACTATAATGCCATTTGCTATAGTTTTGCATTGATGGTAAAAGACTTGCCATTTTCTTTTTATATGATTTTAACTTATAGAATTCAAGCTATTTAATCTGCAAACTTGGAGTAGGGTTACTCTAATCCATTTTACTTGTTATTACTAAGATAATAACAATCTCTTAATAGTCTTATATTCTTTATGGTAACAATTAGGCTTTTGTTATCCTTCATGCTCAAAGATTTACAAGGTTTAGTAAGTGAATGTATGATTAGCAGTTTATGTAAATTATTATAACCATTCTTGTTGATAGCATAGTCTGGAAACTCATAAATGAGTTTAATTATGATAATCTAGGACTAATTCTAAAGGTGCTTATAGATTTTATTCGATTATCAATCATGGAAATAGAAGTAGTTTTCCAATCAATGCGTATCAGACAGTAAACCTGGTAATTGCTGGAAGTAAGAAAAGTATATATATTGATATTTTTAACTCCTTATCCTTTATAATTGCATTTACAAATCAAAACGTATTCTGAGTTTAAACTTGGCATGATGTAGTAACAACGGATGAGTAGAATTAGGTCTAAGTATAATAACCCAATTATATTTACTGTGCTAAATAAGAAATACTATTTGCTTCTATGTTTGCATTACAGTAAACTCATCAAATGATCCAGTACTCCATAGGGATAATTAACTCTGATATTATAAAGGAAAATAGCTATCTTATGCTCTAGTAATTTCCAACTTTCTATCAGTAAGATCTTAAGGAGATGATA
>LPNX010778450.1:128557-153557 GCA_001517045.1 Pseudotsuga menziesii | reverse complement strand
CCATTGTTTTTCTTGCAATTGAGGAGCTAGCAAAGGCAATGTATTCTTCCCAATCTTCCCCCTAGATCAAGAGTATGTAGACACAATTGCTCAAGAAAGAAACCAAGCTTGGGGAATTTTCCATTGAGGAGCACCATAGAGCATCTCTACCATTGTTTTTCTTGGAATTGAGGAGCTAGCAAAGGCAACATTCTTCCCAATCTTCCCCCTATCTTGAGTATCTAGACACAATTGAGAAAGAAAGAAACCAAGCTTGGTAGTTTCCCAATTGATCATTGTGGTCATGGGAAACTCACGCAATCGAGCAAGAAAATAAGCAAGGAAGCAGATACCCAATGAAATCCTTAAAGAAATTAGAGAGAAGAAAAGAAATGTCATGACCAATCGAAGATGCTCTCTGGACACTCAACCAATTCCGGTTTAGTGAGGATGCCACAGTTCTTCCTACCCATCCACATCAAGAAAGACAAAACCATTTGCTCGAGGGGCCTTTGGTCATGATATCAGTAGAAGAACGAGCACTGCATGGTACTGATCAAGGAGTAAAACGTAGGTGCACATCAAGGCCACCTGAAACCTTTGCAGATTTAATTGAATGCGGGTATACAAGTGACGAAGTTAGAGAGACATTGAATGTCGAAGGTATTCTCGAAGAAGACAATGTTGTTCAGACCACCCAAGAGGATTTCCAATTGCCACCATCCGACCGTCAGGAAGAAACAAAAGGAAATGAAGCTCATGTTCAAACGCCAAACCGACCGTGTGATATGGTGCAAGGTGCAATTCCAACCTCCCTACCTCCATTAGCAACTTCACGCCGAAGAACTCCAAAACGTGTACAAATCGATGAAAGTCTCATTGGTTCGCTTGAAGGTACGTTGTCTAAATGCAGTATTGCATATCAAGCTCAACAGATACTTATCAACTATTTTGATTCTAAATGTGATGGAGATAAATGTAGATTATTTATATCGTTGTTAAAATCTAGGTCTATGACTGTTGTTAGGAAAAAATTAAGGATAAAGATGATAAAAAGTTTTGAACCAAGTTCTTATGTTGTCAGAAGTTTGGTAGATGCATTTAGTAATATTGGAAAGAAATATTGTTCAAAGGATCACAATGTATCTTGTCGTGTGTTGTCACAATCAATCATGAAAAAAAGCACCAGGGCCCTTCACCTTCTTAAGCCTACATCCAAACTTGTAGGATTGGATATCAAAGTACTCCGTAGGTATTGTTCTAGAAGAGAACAACTTGACTATGGTGAAACAGATGTCTGGTCCTTCATTGGCAGGTTGCCACGCTCCGATATGAAGCTTACTGATACGATAAAGGGACTGGTGCAAGAGTTTTCACATGACAATAGTAGACCTTCATCCAATAAAAAAGATGTACTAAAATTGAGAACGGGTTCAAGGGATCATGAGCCCCACATTAAACATTTTCTTGACATGACACAAACTGAATTATATGAGAGATTTAGGCATGAACATAATGAACTTAACTTGGGCCAAAGATCCTTCAAGAAATGCAAACCATGGTATGTCAAAATAAACAAAACTCGTAACACATGTTGTTGTCGATATCACATTGAGTACGCTTATTATTATGACACATATATACATATATTGTGTGTTTTGCATAACACTCTTGTGCATAAATGCTCAACTACATTGCCACCAACATCATCTAAAGAGTTTATCCATAGCATCTTATTTAGAAGGACAAAAGGTTGCACATTTTATCAAAGGCCTTGCATAGATGGGACATGCCCAAGGTGTGGTGGAATGTCATTTTTGGACACATGCACACATGTCATCAATGAGCATGACCTTGGGAGACATGAAGTGAACTTATAGTCATTCAAATATGTCACGTATGATATTGGTGGAGGGAATGAAAGGAAAAAAATACAATTGGTCACCTCTCAGGTTAGCAATGAGTTCCTGAATAGTATTTTTTCCTTCATCTATTACTACTTCATATATGTAACAACCTATTGATATGTACATCTTTATTGTTGATCTACCAGGTACTGGTATGCAACTTCATGGAGGAATTCTTTGAAAAGACACAACAATATGTAAAGCATGTACATGTGGCTCGTTGGAAAGATAAACAGTTTAGAGTGTGTAGGGATACATTTCCTACTGGAACTATATTATTAGTAGTCGATTTTGTAGAAAACTACACTCTTCAACTACAAAATGAGATTCAGAGTCAATATTATCACTCAGATCAGGTCAGCATAATGGTCCATATCACCTAAAGACATGGGGAAGATAATGCTGAAGAGAACATGGTTATATTGAAGGAGTATCACTTTTACATAAGTGATGACAGGTGTCATGACTTGGGTTTTGTACAACATAGCTTTCAATTGTTCTACAAACACTTGGAGGATAACAATATACACATGGAAAAACATTGGATTTGGTCTGATGGTTGTGCAGGGCAATTCAAAAATTCCCGTGTCTTCCAATCGTTGTGTATTCTCCACAAGAGGCACAAGGTGCCACATATTTGGAACTATTTTGAGACCGGACACGGAAAAGGGGAACATGATGGAGCAGGTGCATGCATCAAGACTGCATTATGTAGGCAAGAGATGAAATTCACAACTAGTTTGCTCATCTGAGATGTAAATACCATTGTTGCATGGTGTTCTTCAGTGATGGGGTAGGGAGCTAGAAGTCAAGAAGACCATTCATCTCAAAAAGTACATGTACATAGATATTTTTGGGAGGTGGTCGATGTAGATCGATCACACCTATATGAGTGCAAGACCATCCAAGGAACTCATGCAATCCATTTAGTTAAGACGTTAGACAATGCTATAGTTGAAATGTGGATAAGAAAACTCTCTTGTTTTTGTTATCCATGTAGCAGTGGTGAATGGGACACCTGTGAATCCACAGATTGGATTGAAAGCTGGGATCGTGTATCACTCCCCATTGGTCGAAAAATAACTGCAGAATTATCCCAGTTGGAGGAGAACCAGTCGAGTATTTCACATGACTATGACCACATTTCAGATATCATACAACCAAGTTCAACTATTATGTTGATCACTTTGAAATGTTTGACGACTAGTTGTGTTTAGTTAGCTGACTCCTAGATCTGCACTTTATTTTACGCAGGGCACATATACGCAGTGGTTTCCCTAAGAGACAATGAATGGTACACTGACTATTGGCTGGCACGTTGCTTGGATGGGAAGAAGGCCCTCATTGTCTCATTAAGCGACTCCAATGGCAATGATTTTCCAATTGGGTCGATGGTTATCAAAGGGGAATATTTGACACAGTTTTCCCACCCACAAAAGAAAAAAGGTTATGTATTTGAAGATTATAGACCAGCTCAAATTGTATACCATTATACAAACTTATTTATTGGCACAAACCTCCAGCTGCAAACAATGCCAAACAAGAACTCATCAAAGTCACGATACTTGTTGCCTTACTCCGAGCACGAGAGGCTAAAGTATACCGTTGCTATTAGAGGTGATCTCGATGGTCTAGTGGAATGACCACATGTAGGTAGTCAAGTATGTGGTAGTCATATATTTTGGTTTCATGGTCTCATTGATTATTTACAGTTTGATACATTGAGCGCTTGATAGATTGATAAATTCAATAGACTTCTATAATGGATTTGTTGTATTATATTGATACTTACATGACTCATGCCTTATATCCCAAGACCATTATCTACCACTCTATCTGAGATATGTCTATTACATTTGCCTTAAATCTCGAAGTTGATCCTATAAGGACATCTTCTTGAATCCAATAATTATATCCTCCACTCCGATAATTTGTTTCTCCACAGGAAGCCCTAAACATGCTTGCACGACCCACCAAAATACCATTTTGATGCACAGTTTCTATTCTATGCTTCGGGTAGGGATTCAATAGGTGTCCCTGAAAGCCTATAGGAGGTGGGATTCAACATGCGATAGAATGATGGTCATTGCTCAGATTGACGAACCATTAGCTTCGTTGGATTCAAGACATCGAGATAGTGCTATGGGAGGCCCTCTAATTTGGTTCCATCGATAAGAGACCATTTTTTTGGTCAATTTTAGAAACTAGGGTTTTGCTCAGTAAGTGAATGTGAAATTTTTGTACATGGGGGTCAAATTCGCATATTGCTCGACTGTGAATGTGTGGCTAGAGTTCCCACATGGAACCTTCCTAAACACACTTGTACAACCCACCGGAAGCCCTTTTTGATGCACGGTTTCCATTCTATGCCTCGGGTAGGGATTCAACAGGTGTCCCTGAAAGCCAGTAGGAGGTGGGATTCAATGTGCCATAGAATGATGGTCATTGCTCGGATCGACGAACTGTTGAATCCTTTTGATTCAGCACATTGGGATAGTGCTATGGGGGGCCCTCTAATATGGTTCCATGGATAAGAGACCATTTGTTTGGTAATTTTGGAAACTAGGGTTTTACTCAGTAAGTGAATGTGAACTTTTTGCACATGGGGGTTGAATTTGCATATTGCTTGACCGTGAACATGTGGCTAGAGTTACCACATGGAACCTACCTAAACATGCTTGCACGACCCACCAGAAGCCCATTTTGATGCACGGTTTCCATTCTATGCCCTGGGTAGGGATTCAACATGTGTCCCTGAAAGCTTGTAGGAGGTGGGATTCAACGTGCCATAGAATGATGGTCATTGCTCAGATCGATTAACCGTCAGCTCCGTTGGATTCAAGACATTGAGATAGTTCTAGGGTGGCCCTCTAATCTGGGTCCATGGACAAGGGATCATTTTTTCGGTCAATTTTATAAACTAGGGTTTTGCTAAGTAAGTGAATGTGAAATTTTTGCACATGGGGGTCAAATTTGCATATTGCTCGACCGTGAATGTGTGGCTAGGGTTCCCACATGGAACCTGCCTACATGCTTGCATGAACCACCAGAAGCCTTTTTTAATGTACGGTTTCCATTCTATGCCCCGGGTAGGGATTCAACAGGTGTCCCTGAAAGCCTGTAGGAGGTGGGATTCAACGTGCCATAGAATGATGGTCATTGCTCAGATCGACAAACCGTCAGTTCGGTTGGATTCAAGACATTGGGATAGTTCTAGGGTGGCCCTCGAATCTAGGTCCATGGACAATGTATTGTTTTTTTGGTCAAATTTAGAAACTAGGGTTTTTCTTAGTAAGTGAATGTGAAATTTTTGCACATGGGGGTCAAATTCGCATAGTGCTCGACCGTGAATGTGTGGCTAGTGTTCCCACATGGAAACTTCCTAAACATGCTTTCACAACCCACTGAAAGCCCTTTTTGATGCACAATTTCCATTCTATGCCCCGGGTAGGGATTCAACAGGTGTCCTTGAAAGCTTGTAGGAGGTTAGATTCAACGTGCCATAGAATGATGGTCGTTGCTCAGATTGATGAATTGTTGACTCCTTTGGATTCAACACATAAAGATAGTGCTATGGGAGGCCCTCTAATATGGTTCCATGGATAAGAGACCATTTTTTTGGTAATTTTGGAAACTAGGGTTTTGCTCAGTAAGTGAATGTGAACTTTTTGCAAATGGGCGTCAAATTCACATATTGCTTGACCATGAACATGTGGCTAGAGTTCCCACATGGAACTTGCCTAAACATGCTTGCACAACCCACTAGAATCCCTTTTTGATGCACGGTCTCCATTCTATGCCCCGGGTAGGGATTCAACAGGTGTCCCTGAAAGCCTATGGGAGGTGGGATTCAACGTGCCATATATTGATGACTGTTTCTCAGATCGATGAACCATCACCTCTGTTGGATTCAAGACATCAAGATAGTGCTATGGGAGGCCCTCTAATCTGGGTCCATGGACAAGGGTTCATTTTTTTTGGTCAATTTTGGAAACTAGGGTTTTTGCTCAGTAAGTGAATGTGAAATTTTTGCACATGGGGGTCAACTTCGCATATTGCTCGACCGTGAACATGTGGCTAGTGTTCTCACATGGAACCTGCCTAAACACACTTGCACGACCCACCTGAATCCCTTTTTGAAGCACAGTTTCTATTATATGCCTCGGTTAGGGATTCAATAGGTGTCCCTGAAAGCCTATAGGAGGTGGGATTCAACATGCCATAGATTGATGACCATTGCTTAGATCGACGAACCGTCGGCTTCGTTGGATTCAGGACATCAGGAAAGTGCTAGAGTGGCCCTCTACTTTGGGTCCATGGACAAGGGATCATTTTTTTTGTCAATTTTGGAAAGTAGGGTTTTGCTTAGTAAGTGAATGTGAAATATTTGCACATAGAGGTTAACTTGAAGGTGATTGTAGATATTCCCCTCTTGAAAAAAATACTTGCTGCAAACTATTATTCCATGTGTAGCTGTAGAGAATTATGTTACCTGTTGTGAGGTGTTGAACTTGACTTATTTCCCATCATTGTTAAGCAAGAAATATTCTTTGTTTTTGTTTTAATCAAGGCGAAAGGAGTTGTTAATCTCTATGTGGAGGTGAGTTGATGTTAGGATCTCATATCATTAGTGGGATTGGAAACTCGAAAGAAGGTTGTTTCCCATATTAATTTATCTAGGTCATCCAAGAGTTGTGAGCATTTGTACGATGAAATGTAGGAGGAGACAATGCCATTATGTCAGTAACCATGTAATGGAACATGTTTATGTTTAGAAACAAGTGGCCAACCTATTACGCCATTATTAAAATATATATATATCTTCACGCTACGAATGCTTCGAATAATACTCCATAAACATGAATTTATAAAACAAGATTCAGAATAGTACTTCTCTAATCAATTTAAACTATAATAAAATAACACATAACTTTCATCTCTTTCAAAGTTGTTACTCGAGGCCATTCATCAAATGCCATGTACATTAACAAAATGATAAAATAATGTGCAGGATATACATAATGTGCAGGATATAGTCATAACCATTATTTTAAATCAACCTTATAATACTCGGATACTTTTAGGTTTGATATGTATCCCATGTATTCATTAGATGAAAGACATCATGCCAAACACTAATTTTATTTATGTAGACCACACAGGTGCATCACTTAGGTGTGTAAACTTCGTGCATACTTTAAAATTTTGTTTCGTTGTTATGTGGGTAAGGTGCTTTTGTATTCCACCTAGTTGGATCAGTTGCTTAGCTGTTCTAGGTGCTTATGTGTATTAGGTATGTTTCATCTTTGTGAATACAATTTAACATTGTTAATATAACATTGTATATACAATTGGATCGTGGTAAAAATCAACTAAAATGTACATTTTTGTCATTACGTAATATTGTAATTGTGCATTGTTCTCAAATTTATAACTGATATCTCCATGCAATCGTAAAATCTATAAACATTTGGGAACATTACACATAGAAACATTCTTGGCCACACGTGTATAATCACACTTAAAAGATTGAACCATGAAGATCTTAAGAGCCTTGATATGAATTTTTTTTTATATCATGAAAGTTATAATACAAAAATAGAAGGCCCATCTATGGCCTGCCAATGTACATGTATCAAAAACATATTTGATGTACATGTGCAAACAAAAGTACATCTGTCCTGGACCACGCCCCTATAAGGCTAACTCTGGATTGTACAAAAAAATACATATTTGTCTTGGACTAACACATAAAAAATCTAACCTTCTCTTGTTTTTACCAGACCCTGATGCTTTTTGCCTTTGTCTTTGACCACTATGCATCTCTAGTGACTGCAAATCAATGACAATATTTCTTGATCAGGTAATTGAACTAGTACTGTCCATCAATAACAAAGTTTGCAAATTTAAAATATGACTCAATTGTAAATAAAACAAAGACTCACTGCATCTGTCGGGGTATAGGTGCCTCTGGTGTCCTCCTCCTTGCAGAGACTCTCTTTGCAATGCTTTTCTACCAATAAAAAAAAATATGTCAATTATCTCAAGAATTATCAACATGTACATGAATGAGAAAGTACTAATCAATTATGTAAAAAATGAACATCTCACCAAAAAAACCATTTCTAGGGGATTATGCTGGGACTCTTCAGTAGTAAGAGGAGCCATAGGTTGAACATAAACCTCAGTTGTGTGCACTAATGGACCAGGGTGTGGCTACATTCACCAAATGATAAAATAGTTAGACATCGTGCATGTCCATAAACAATACAAATGAAATGTACAATTACAAATATTCAAGTAGATGTACCTCAGTGTGACTTATCCCTATTGTAGATGCAACATTTACCGCAGCATCAACAACCCCCCTAAGGTCTAGAATGGATGACTCTACATCCTGATGTTGTAAACATTCGAAAATAACATTCAGAAAAACTACTTGTGAAGTGAATTCAAAGCTAACCAACAACTTCCATTGGAAGTGTGTACATTACCGTGGGATGAGTAGGTTGATCCTCGTGCACACCCACTCTGTTCAAGGAAGAGGGTCGTCTGGTGTAAACATCCCCCTTATCTACATTTGGACTACGGGGATATCCAAACCAAAGAAGTGTTGCAGGGATCTGTGATGATGTCTGCAGTCATAAAGTGTTACCATAGTTAGACATGGAGTTGAATGGATGGAATAATATGTACTGAAAAACCAACATGTTGTAATATACTTACCCCTTCCTAGGACATATCTCCCTCATGGGAGTGACCGTTTCCATCAATTTCTTTCCCCTCTTCAGATGCTAATACCATCTGCAAGTTTAAGAATTATAAATATTAGCGATCTATAAAGGAATGTACAGTAAGAAATTTAAATAATTAGAACAAGTTTGAGTCATAACCCATGTACTTACATTCTTCAAGTAATTGTAAATTCCACCTTGGACTATGTCTTTGATATCAACATCTCCAACATCACGTTCTAAGTGGGGTTCCTCTAACTTCAAAAGTTGTAAATATTAGACAATTTAATAAATTAATTAAGACTAACACATGCATTAACAAAATGATATGTATTAACAAAATGACAAATGTTTAAATATTACCTCAATGGTGGTTGTTTGGGCCTTGGGTACAACCACATCGGGTGCACTACCACCCCCGTGAGAGGCATCAATCTCCTGCAAGAGTAAATATTGCATATATTATGAATCTTTTAATATGTTACATACATTATGGAAAAATTAAAAATTGAACAATAATAGAGTTTTAAAAGAATGTCCTTACCTGACCACCAGTCATTGTAGCGGTACCATGTCTTGGTCCAGGACCATAAAAGGGTCCCCCACACAATGTGCAGACATGTGGCTCGCTCTGAGGCACATGGGATGTCGGTCTATCCCCACCAATATATGTCCCTCCACCACCAGAAGCTGGTGGTTGTACACCAGCAGAGGAAGAGGGCGCTCTCTAGTCAATAGTGGTCGTGTGTCAAGAGACCATCTTAGCTAGAGTAAAAAATGCCTCCCGTGTCTAGGAAACCATGTCATGTGCAAGATGGATGTCTACCCTCAATAGCTCGGCATGGGGTGCCGATATCTATGGATTTCCATCTCTATCCCTAGCATTGGGTTGGGGTTGGGGCATCCTGTCAAAACCCCAAATTTTAACAAAAATATAAAATTTTGAGATAACATAAAATGTTTACAAGTGCAGTTACATAATTGCTAGCAGCTAATAGAAGAAATGAAACAGAAAAATAAAAGTAACCATTAACTTTAATACATATAGATTAATGCCATTTTAATTTTGATATGTGATGTAAGTAATCTGCATTTGAATATTTAGCTGTATTGATGGTTTGAATGTCAAGTAGGTGAGGAGTCATTTTCTAGCTGGGGCTTACGTAGCGATTGCTAACGTATCTGGATTTCTGAATCTTTACAGGCTTGACAAATAAATTTTGACCAAGTAAAAGTTTAATAAGGCATTAAACCAGATATATTTCTTTTAGCTTAAAAGTACTGCTAGAGTAAAATTTTGCTCAGAAGACTCAAGTCCTGCAAGGTAAAGTAATGTTTCTTTTACTTGATTCACAAATATGATATTACTTAATCTTTGTGTCGTAAGGGTTATTAATGTCGCCTTACTATTTGTCTCTTAATAGATAGATCTTTAAGATAAATAAAACCTCCTTCTCACTTTACTTTAAGTGATTTCCAGTTCTTAATAGAGCTCATGGTTTTGTATCATAACTCTTTTTTTCTGACATAAGAGTTTATTGCTATTATTATTTTAATATTTAAAACACCGCTTATCATTAGAAAAATAGACCTAAGTCTTTCAGAACATAATCCTATTGTATACTTTTAAGCTTTGTTTAAATTATGATTCAATATGGTAAATTTATCAGCTTAACATCGCTTGTAATTTATAAGGTATCCTCTACATAAAAATCGTCAAGATTGTGACTGGAAATCACATTTTCTTCATGACCAACATAATGCGACAACTTCACATTACCCTACTATTTAATTTTATATAAATAAGATGCAATAAAATCCTAGAGAGTTTACTATTCTAAACTGCAAATTCTAACATAACCTTGATTCGATACATCTTAGAGCTTGGTAGAAAATATGGAGCCCAAAGATTATGTGTTTATAAGATATTTATCCTGCATCCAATACTGTAGGTCACTTAAAGGAGAAGGAACTATTTCAGTGTATAAATGTTAATTATATCAATATATACCTTATTGTTTTAAATCTAATGCTCCAAGATTAAACATTCATAGTTCATGAATTATAAGAAAATGTCAATAAAGGAATTAACAAACTTGCCCACAACTTCTATTAATCTCTTGATATTTTCTTATAAGTTTGAATGAGAAAGGTCATATGATCTTTACTAACAAGGCATCAAATTCATAAATAAAATGGTTCTTATCAAATATGATTTTGTGGTTTAAACATTAGGTTAAACGATGGTATACTACTTATTCATCATCGAAGCTTGACTTCGTTTGGAAAATAATATGATATTGACTTTATGTGATAATACATTATCATTACATGCATAATGTAATTGATTTAACAATTATTTGGTTCCAATGATTGCAATGGAGACTATACAAATGAACCCACTACGAAGTGAATAGATTTGTGTACACATGGAACTCTCCTTGCCATGCAATACGTGACTTATAAGCTTTACCTTGCAACCCTATTCTTCATTGTTCAGCGAGGGTTTCTGTCTCTGCAATGTTGGGTTCACTGTAGCCATGAGGGCTCATAGTTGCTCGCATCCAGCTCCACTGTCTGTGCATTTTTGAAGAGCAGTTGCTTAGGGTGAGAGTTGTGAAGTTCACAACTCGTAAATGTATTGATTTCTGCAACTCAACCTTGCTATGCGTGAGGGTAGTGTTGTACACAGTGATTAGTTTAGTATTGAATTCGTGGTTTGGCCACTACCTTTGCTCGCTCTTACTTCAATTGTCGATGTAGTTGATAACCTGAACTCAACTACCTCCTTCTCAGGTGTATATGAGGGTTTCACTGTTCGAAGCATTGGTCTACCTTCTTTGACCTCAGTTATTGACATTATAGGTAACAAATTGTGTTTAAGAAGTTGAAAGCTATAAGAAAATACAGATTTCAATTTTACATTCGAGTTCTTAATTATGTTTTGGTTTTCATTTTGCAGGGATAGTTCGCCTTAACATTTGGCAGGAACCAATTCTCATTTGGACCGATGTTCAGTCTACGAGTAAGCCCCGGTTACAAAATGGTTCTCCCTACTTGTTTAGACCTTAGGGGAAATGTTTATAGTTGGAAGAAGTTACAGCATGGTCTTTCCCAGTCTTGGGTTGTTGTTCTTCAGTTTATAAGTTTTGTTTTTGTTTTAAAACCCTTGCTTACAGCAGGGTGACTCTGGCTCAATGCCGTGACTTGTAATACTTTCGTCTTGTGTTAAAAACGGATTTTACATTGTTGTATGATTTGATATAAAATTTGTTAGTTTCATTTATTAAAACTCCATGTCGCGATATGGGTGCACCGAATCAGAGCTGGTTTTTGTACACTGTTTAAGTTTAAATCCTTTCGGCCTGCCAAGCAATACATAGGGTTTTTAAAAGCAAAAGGATTTTCCTTCGAGCTCGGACTCATTTTACCTTAATGTTATTATTGTGACTCTGTGTACTTAGGGTTTTTACCCTATTCGACTGTGAAATAATAAATTACTATTTATTATTTATTTTGTATCAAGTTTTTCTTAATGGCTTTAAGACTATCACTCAGTCATATTATAAGTTGTTTTACTTGCTAGCTCAGGAATTTCAAGCTAGGGTTTCCTGAATGAAACCCTCGTTCACATAAATCTTTCAATTTGTCTATTATTTAATAAGTACTGTTAATTGTTGAACTTGTTTTTAATTAATGTTATATAGGTGTGTTGTGAAAACTCTAAGTGATATTTAACTTTCTGTTCTTTTATCTATCCTTAAGGACTGTAAATAGTCTTGTCATAATCTAATTGTTTATTTATAAATATACTCCAAAATAATTGGATTGTAGCTTATGTATTTTATTTATAAAAATGATTTATAGTTTAGGGTTTCGACCCTGTAGATTATCTTTACAGGTACAACCTGTTGATGAATTTAAAACAGTTCTTTCTTAAATAGATATTTAATTTTTATGTTAGTTATAACCCTATCTTTATTGTTTTTAGTGAAATGTTAGCAAGAATTTTATTAGAGTTAATTGTAAACATCAATTCAGTAACTAGTCTGTTCTTGATAATTTAAAAATATTTTTCATAAAACCCTTCTTGTTTATAGTAACTGTTGTCGTAGTTTAGTTAACATTATAAGTAAATGAACTAAGTAATTATAGTTTATTTCTCTGTTTAACTGAATGTACTAAAGTAGTTTACCTGTATCTTTTCTACTGCATTTGCAAATAGTTAAAACACAAAGGAATATATTGATAACATAACACAATTTATTCTCATGCATATTTTAACTTGAATAAAAAGGAATACTTCATTTATCTACTAATGTATTTTCTTAACATATAATAATCCTTCTACCTGTACTAAGCTACTGCTATTTATAATATATTTACATACATCAGTTTGTAGAACAATAACATAGATAATCAGGTTATTATTCTTTTTGGTGTTAACCTACATACTGAAATAAATTGCTTGCTATTATAAAATGCATAACATATCTGATCATTTCAGTCTCTTATCATTTCCTTCATCTACTTTTAAATACTCTGTCTGTGCTGGAGTACGGTCTGGTCCTTCTAGATGTGGAAAAACACAAATTAGAATTATTTTTCATCTATTCAGATTCATTCCTTCAAAAATCTAAAAGATTACTAACTTTAACGTTTTAAAACTAAATATTTAACATTCAAAAAACAATCAGATTCACTTTTAACCATCTAACACAGTAAAACCAAAGAATGTAGAACCTGATTAAGATGGACAACAACAGCAATTAGGAGGCCATTCCTCCCTACCAAACTCCCGGAGAGCGTTCAAACAACGCTTCCTCAAGACCCCTGAGCCTGTTCCTGGTCTTCTTGGCTGAAAACTGGTGGAGCACGCAAACAATAGACTAGTCCAATGACTCAAAAAACACTCTGCACTCAGCAGTAAGATCCTTCAGCTGAAAAGATGCACTAGATCACATAGCAGTTAACCCCTCAAACTCTTTCCACAAATTCCCTTGCCATTTAATTTCTCTGAAGAAAATTCACGTGAATGATCACTTCTCTAGAACGAGCAGCCTCAACTCTCTTCAATGGGAATTTTTATAAAGATTTCCTAGGTCTTTTGGGTTAGTTGTCATTAATTGAGCCACCTACTCTGATCCCACTTTCTTAGGGGATCATGACCCCAAATGTAGGGAGGTTTCCACCTGCAACAGTTGGAGGTGGTTTGAGGATGCTGCCACATTTCTGTTTGCTCTCCACCCAGTATCCTCCACCAATTTGACCAGTAAACACTCTTTTAACAGCTCTCCTAGGCTGTTGTCTCCACCTTTATTTATTTATAATTAAAATATTCAGAATTACATTAAATATCCTTAACTTTGCTGAGTCATCAATTACAACTTACCATAAAATTTAACTTATTATTTTTAAATAAAATCAAATAAATTAATATTGTTTTTGCAAAATTGGGGCATGTGACATACACACCCCCTTAGAACATAACATCGTCCTCGATGTTATTTATTCTTCATCCTCAGAATTCCCCTGGAACAGAATTGGATATGCATCTCGCATATTACTTTCCAATTCCCAGGTGGCTTCCTCTGGACTAAGGTTCTTCCATTGCACCTTCACCTGTCCAATGCTGCGGTTTTGAAGTGTGATCTCCCTCCACCCAAGGATACAGTCTGGTTCCACCAGAAAATCTCCTTCTGGTTCCACCTGTACATCATTCTAGTTAACAACATGAGTAGCATCATGAACATATTTATTTAATACATAAATGTGAAAAAAATTATGTACTCTTAAATTGGGTGGTAATACTAATTGATAAGCTACTTGTCCAATCCTGGACAAAATTTCAAATGGACCACAGTAACGAGGTGCTAATTTTGCACAACTCCCCAATATCAGAGAGATCTTTTTGGGCCTCACCTTAATGAACACATGTTCACCTACCTGAAACTTCTTTGGATTTCTTTTAAGGTTTTCTTGACTTTTCTGTCGATCCTATGCAACTTTAAGATGACCTTGTAACTTTACAATTTCTTCCATTTCCTTAAACAGTTTAAGACCTAATACCAATCTATCCACCATATTACTCCAAGAGATAGGAGTATTACATTTCCTTCCATACAAAATTTTGAAAGGACTGAATCTGGCTGATGTCTGATAATTATTATTATAAGCAAATTCTACCAGATACAAATAATCCTCCCATTTACCTGGCTGGTCTTTCACATACATTCTTAATAAATCTTCCAGTACTTGGTTTACTCTTTCAGTTTGTCCATCTGTTTGAGGATGGAATGAAGTACTAAAATTTAATGTAGTGTTTAATACTTTAAACAAAGACTCCCAAAAGTTTCTTGTAAATTTAGGATCTCTATTTGAGATTATGACTTTCAGTATTCCATGCAATCGAAAAATCTGTTTTAGAAAGATATCAGCTATGTTTGCAGCTTTACATGTAGTTTTAACAGGTATAAAATGAGTTGCTTTACTTAACTTATCGACTACTACCATGATAGAATCATTTAAATTCTGATTTCTAGGCAGTCCAGTAACAAAGTCGAGACTGATTATCTCCCATTTCCAGCTAGGAATGGGTAATGGCTGAAGTAATCCAGCTGGGTGTTGATGTTCAATTTTCACCTACTGACATTCAAAACACCTAGTGATATATTCTGCTACTTCAGTCTTCATATTTGGCCAAAAATATTCTTTTCTTAACATAATTATAGTCTCTTGATATCTTGAATGACCTGAGTATGGATTTTTGTGGATTTCATCCAAAATTAACAGCTTGACTTTAGGTATGTTAGGTACATACATTTTGTCTTTATACAGTAAAAATTCTTTGGCATTCAAACTGTACCCTTTACTTAAGCTTTCTGTTGGATTTTCTTTAGTTTTAGCTTGTAAATTTTGGTAAATTTCATCTTGTTCTATTCCTACTTTAAGCTGTTCATTCAAATCTGTAGTATAAGTGCTGATAACTATTGCAAAATTAAGCCTTGCATTCCTACTTAATGCATCATCAACTTTATTTTCTTTACCTTTAATGTGTTGAATTTCAAAATCATACTCACTTAAAAAATCTAGCCACCTAGCTTGTCTGGCATTTAGATTAGGCTAATCTAACAGATACTTTAATCCTTTATTATCAGTCATTAAAATAATTTTTCTGTTGATTAAGTGATGTCGCCACATCTTTAGAGCATGTATAACAGCTACTAATTCTAGATCATAAGTTTCATAATTCTTTCATGAATTTTTAATTTTCTTGACTCATAGGAAATAACATGCCCTTCTTGCGTTAGAACACCGCCTAAGCCATCATTGCATGCGCCAGTACACACTACAAATTCTTTACTTGGATCATCTATTCTTAAAATAGGTGCGTTGGTTAATAAAGTTTTTAATTTTTTAAATCTTTCCTCACATTTTTGGTTCCAATGAAACTTATTTCCTTTCTTCTGCAATGAAGTTATCGGATTCACGATCGTCGAAAAACTTTCAATGAACCTCCAGTAATAACCGGTAATTCCCATGAAAAATCAAACATCAGTTACATCCTTAGGAACCGGTCAATCTTCGATTGCCCTTATCTTTTTAGGATCTACTGAAATCCCTTCCTCGGTCACCACATGACCTAAGTACTGAATCTTATCCTTGAAGAAATCACATTTACTAAACTTTGCAAAGAGTTGATGATCTCGTAACTCTTACAAAACAATTTTTAAATGTTCTTTATGTTCTTCTTCAGTTTTTGAATAGATTAATATATCGTCGATGAACATGACTACAAACTTATCTAGATACTTATGCATAATGTTGTTCATTAAACACATAAAAATAGCTAGGGAATTAGTAAGCCCGAATGGCATAACGACAAACTTGTAATGGCCATATCGAGTTCTAAAAGTTGTCTTAAAGATGTCTTCATCTTTAATCCTAACTTGATGATATCCAGACCTTAAATCTATTTTCGAGAACATCGTGGCTCCACATAGTTGATCAAACAGATCATCTATGCGGGGCAATGGGAATCGATTTTTAATGGTCATCTTATTCAATTGACGGTAATCTATGCAAAGTCGCATGGTTCAGCCCTTTTTCTTAACGAATATGATAGGTGCCCCCAAGGAGACACACTAGGTCAAATATATTTTTTATCAATTAGTTCTTTTAATTGCGACTTTAATTCATTAAGTTCAAGTATTTTCATTTGAATATGGGCCTTTGAGCTAGGTACTACACCAGGTACTAGCTCAATGGTGAAATCTAATTCCCTTTTTGGAGGGATTCCTGGAATTTATTTAGGGAATACATTAACATATTCTCTTAAGAATGGTATGCCGTCCAATTTTAATTTATCTGTCTTATTTAGATTCTCCTCATCAGTTATTGTTACTGCATAAGATTTACAACCCTTCCTAATAGCTCTCTTAAGTTGTAGAGCATAAATCTGCCTTATAGTGGTTTTTCTACGGATTTCTTTTACACTTACTGGTTTTCAATCACTATTTAAACATGTGAAGGTTTTACATAACAATTTAAAATTACCCTATGTTGTTCTAACCAATCCATACCGATCAGTAAATCATAAGAACCAAGCAGTAATACATTAAGCTTCACAACAGTTTCAAAATGATCCATAACTACTGCGCATTCTTTTACAAAACAAGTTACCTTTCTTTTAGCACCAGTGGCTAACTGAACTAACCAAGAATTTTCAAATTTTTTCAATAGGCAACTTACATTTTTCTACCATTTTAGGTGAAATATAACTGAGACTAGCTCCTAGATCAATCAAAATAGTTATAGGGGTTTGATTTATCATACCTTCTACTTCCACCATGGAAGTTTGATATTTTGCTTGTCGATTCTCCAAGGCTGCATTGATTCTGGGCAAAGTCCTCGCTAATTCTCCAACAGTCATCTCCTCTTGTATGGTTTGAATATTACTGACAATCTTTTTCCGATTAGGACAGCTTGATGCATAGTGTGGGCCATTACACTCCCAACACTTTATAGGTTCTTTGCGCTCAAAGTTCTTGGTGAAATTACCATGGTTATTAGCAAATTCTTTACCCTTAGAATTATTCTGATTGCTTGGTGAATTATTTTTATTTTCTGGGAAATTTTTGTTAGGAAAATTTCTGTCCTTATTGTTCTTAGAATTTTTGTTGGGAACATATTCTTTCTTCTTTTGATCATACTGGTTATTATTTTTCTTGGCCTTCCAGTTGGCCATGCTTTCCTTCTTCTGATTCTGTTCATAACAGAAGTTGGCTTTCCTCATAGCTTCTTCCAAAGTCTTTGGGTTGTCATATTCAATCCTGTCCTTAATATGATAAGGTAGATAACTAAGGAATCAGTGTACCTTTGATTTTTCATCTACAAGATATGGTACATACCTAAGTAGACTTAAAAACTTGCTGTTTAGATATTTCATTGTCATTGATCCTAATTTAAGCTCATAATTTTTTTTTGCTCTCTCTTCATAGTATTGCTCAGACATAAATTTATTTTTAAAATACCTCTTAAAGGTACTCCAATTTACATTCTTTTCTTTAATTCCTTTAACTCTCTTCATGTCCTGCCACCAAATGTCAGCCTTTCCTGAGAGATTGTAGATAGCCATTCTAGCCTTTAATTGGTTAGAATAGTTATATATCTGGAAGTACTTCTTCATCCCAGATAGCCAAGATTCTGCTTCCTCCCCCTTCTCAGTCTCTCCATTGAATGTTGGTGGTTTTATATTTTTGAATTCCCCGGAAATTTCCTCATAAGGTTTGTATTTCCTCTTTTTAGTGTAATGGTTGTCATCACTACTATCACTAGTATAATGGAAATTTCGTTGTTCACCAAACACCTCTGAAGATGAACTACTTTCATTTTTAGTGTGTTTCATCTTTTTAATTTTATGATGATGGCTTGTATCTTCTGATTAAGTTCTTATACCCCTACCCTCAGTTTGAAACCTTTCTGTTAGGATCTGATTTAGCTCCTCCTGAGCCCTAAGAATCCTTTCATTCTCTCGTTTTACAGATTCCATTTCATATTTTAGGTCTTTTACTGTTTGTAACAGTTCTGAGGAATTGGTAGTTAAATCTTCTGGTATAGCATCTCTTGGTAAGTTTTCTGGTTCAGTAAATGGAGATTCCTCCTCTGCGTATTCTTCCATCCTTTCCATACCTGTTTGTTAAACTTCAGAAACAATTTCTCTGTTGAATAACATTTAAAATAAAATACATCAGCATAATAATTTAATTTACTGTTTCATAAAAGCTAGTTGGGCTTCATCAAGGCCTAGTGTTTGAAACTTGTGCTCTGATACCACATGTCAAAACCTCAAATTTTCACAAAAAATAAAATTTTGAGATATCATAAAATGTTTACAGTTGCAGTTAGATAACTGTTAGCAGCTAATAGAAGAAATGAAACAAAAAAAAAGTAACCATTAACTTTAATACATATAGATTAATGCTGTTTTAATTTTGATATGTGATGTAAGTAATCTACATTCGAATATTTAGCTGTACTGATGGTTTGAATGTCAAGTAGGTGATGAATCATTTTCTAGCTGGGGCTTACTTAGCGATTGCTAACATATCTGAATTTCTGAATCTTTACAGGCTTGATAGGTAAATTTTGACCCAGTAAAAGTTTATTAAGGCGTTAAACCAGATATATTTCTTTTAACTTAAAAGTACTGCTAGAGTAAAAGTTTGCTTAGAAGACTCAAGTTCTGCAAGGTAAAGTAATGTTTCTTTTACTTGATTCACAAATATGATATTACTTAATATTTGTGTCGTAAGGGTTATTAAAGTCACCCCACTGTTTGTCTCTTAACAGATAGATCTTTAAGATAAATAAAACCTCCTTCTCACTTTACTTTAAGTGATTTCCATTTCTTAATAGAGATCATAGTTTTGTATCATAACTCTTTTTTTCTGACATAAGAGTTTATTGCTATTATTATTTTAATATTTAAAACGCTGCTTATCATTATAAAAATAGACCTAAGTCTTTCAGAACATAAGCCTATTGTATACTTTTCAGCTCTGTTTCAATTAGGACTCAATATGGTAAATTTATCAGCTTAACATCGCTTGCAATTTATAAGGTATCCTCTACATAAAAATCGTCAAGATTGTGATTGGCCCATCCCATTTTTTTCATGACCAACATAATGCGATAACTTCACATTACCCTATTATTTACTTTTATGTAAATAAGATGCAATAAAATCCTAGAGAGTTTACTATTCTAAACTCCAAATTCTAGCTTAACCTTGATTCGATACATCTTAGAGCTTGGTAGAAAATATGGAGCCCAAAGATTATGTGTTTATAAGATATTTATCCTGCTTCCAGTACTGTAGGTCACTTAAAGGAGAAGGAACTATTTCAGTGTATAAATGTTAATTATATCAATATATACCTTACTGTTTTAAATCTAATTCTCTAAGCTTAAACATTCATAGTTCATGAATTATAAGAAAATGTCAATAAAGGCATTAACAAACTTGCCCACAACTTCTATTAATCTCTTGATCTTTTCTTATAAGTTTGAATGAGAAAGGTCATATGATCTTTACTAACAAGGCATCGAATTCATAAATAAAATGGTTCTTATCAAATATGATTTTGTGGTTTAAACATTAGGTTAAACGATGGTATACTACTTATTCATCATTGAAGCTTGACTTCGTTTGGAAAATAATATGATATTGACTTTATGTGATAATACATTATCATTACATGCATAATGTAATTGATTTAACAATTATTTGGTTTGAATGATTGCAGTGGAGACTATACAAATGAACCCACCGTGAAGTGAATAGATTTGTGTACACTTGGAACTCTCCTCGCCATGCAATGCATGACTTATAAGCTTTACATTGCAACCCTATTCTTCATTGTTCAGCAAAGGTTTCGGTCTATGCAATGTTGGGTTCACTGTGGCCATGAGGGCTCGTAGTTGCTCGCATCCAGCTCTACTGTATGTGCATTTTTGAATAGTCGTTACTTAGGGTGAGAGTTGTGAAGTTCACAACTCGTAAATGTATTGATTTCTGCAACTCAACCTTGTTGTGCATGAGGGTAGTGTTGTACACAGTCAGTAGTTTAGTATTGAAGTCATGGTTTGGCCACTGCCTTTGCTTTCTCTTGCTTCAGTTGTCAATGTAGTTGATAACCCAAACTCAGTTGCCTCCTTCTCAGGTGTATACGAGGGTTTCACTGTTCGAAGCGTTGGTCTGCCTTCTTCGACCTCGGTTATCGACATTATAGGTAACAAATCGTGTTTAAGAAGTTGAAAGCTATAAGAAAATACATATTTCAATTTTACATTCGAGTTCTTAATTATGTTTTGGTTTTCATTTTGCAGGGATAGTTCGCCTTAACATTTGGCAGTAACCACTTCTCATTTGGACCAGCGTTCAGTCTACGAGTAAGCCCTGGTTACAAAATGGCTCTCCCTATTTGTTTAGACCTTAGGGGAATGTTTGTAGTTGGAATAAGTTACGGCATGGTCTTTCCCAGTCTTGGGTTGTCATTCTTCAGTTTATAAGTTTTGTTTTTGTTTTAAAACCCTTGCTTACAGCAGGGTGACTCTGGCTTAATTCCGTGACTTGTAATACTTTCTTCTTGTGTTAAAAAATGATTTTACATTGTTGTATGATTTGATATAAAGTCTGCTAGTTTATTTTATTAAAACCCCATGTCGCGATATGGGTGCACTGGCTTAGAGTTGGTTTTTGTACACTATTTAAGTTTAAAGCCTTTCGGCTTATCAAGCAATACACACGGTTTTTAAAAGCAAAAGGATTTTGCTTTGAGATCGGGCTCATTTTACCTTAATGCTATTATTGTGAATCTGTGTACTTAGGGTTTTTACCCTATTCGACTGTGAAATAATAATTTACTGTTTATTATTTATTTTGTATTATGTTTTTGTTAATGGCTTTAAGACTGTCACTCAGTCATATTATAAGTTGTTTTACTTGTTGGCTCAGGAATTTAGAGCTCGGGTTTCCTGAATGAAACCCTCATTTACATAAATATTTCAAATTGTCTATTATTTAATAAGTACTGTTAATTGTTGAACTTGTTTTTAATTAATGTTATAGGTGTGTTGTGAAAAATCTAAGTGATATTTAACTTTCTGTCTTTTTATCTATCCTTAACGACTATAAACAGTGTTCTCATAATCTAATTGTTTATTTATAAATATACTCCAAAATAATTGGATTGTAGCTTATGTATTTTATTTATAAAAATGATTTCTAGTTTAGTTTTTTGAACCTGTAGATTATCTTTACAGGTATAACCTGTTGCTAAATTTAAAACATTTCTTTCTTAAATAGGTATTTAATTTTTATGTTAGTTATAACACTATCTTTATTGTTTTTAGTGAAATGTTAGCAAGAATTTTATTATAGTTAATTGTAAACATCAATTCAATAACTAGTCTGTTCTTGATAATTTAAAAATATTTTTCATAAAACCCTTCTTGTTTATAGTAACTGTTGTCGTCGTTTAGTTAACATTATAAGTAAATGAACTAAGTAATTATAGTTTATTTCTCTGTTTAATTGAATGTACTAAAGTTGTTTACCTGTATCTTTTCTACTACATTTGTAAATAGTTAAAACACAAAGGAATATATTGATAACATAACACAGTTTATTCTCATGCATATTTTAACTTGAATAAAAAGGAATAATTCATTTATCTACTAAGGTATTTTCTTAACATAATAATAATCCTTCTACCTGTACTAAGCTACTACTATTTCTAATATATTTACATACATCAGTTTGTAGAACAATAACATAGATAATCAGGTTATTGTTCTTTTTGATGTTAACCTACATACTGAAATAAATTACTTGCTATTATAAAATGCATAAAATATCTGATCATTTCAGTCTCTTATCATTTCCTTCATCTACTTTTAAATACTCCGTTTGTGCTGGAGTACGGTCTAGTCCTTCCAGACGTGGAAAAACACAGATTAGAATTATTTTTCATCTATTCAGATTCATTCCTTCAAAAATCTAAAAGATTACTAACTCTAACATTTTACAACTAAATATTTAACATTTAGATAACAATCAGATTCACTTTTAACCATCTAACACAGTAAAACCAAAGAATGTAGAACCTGATTAAGATGGACAACAACAGCATTAGGAGGCCATTCCTCCCTATCAAACTCCCGGAGAGCGTTCAAACAACGCTTCCTCAAGACCCCTGATCCTGTTCCTGGTCGTCTTGGCTGAGAACTGGTGGAGCACACAAACAATAGACTAGTCCAATGACTTAGAAAACACTCTGCACTCAGCAGTAAGATCCTTTAGCTAAAAATATGCACTAGATCACTTAGCATATAACCCCTCAAACTCTTTCCACAAATTCCCTTGCCATTGAATTTATGTGAAGTACATTCACCTAAATGATCACTTCTCTAGAATGGGTAGCCTCAGCTCTCTTCAATGGGCATTTTTATAAAGATTGCCTAGGTCTTTTGGGTCAGTTGTCATTAATTGAGCCACCTGCTCTGATCCCACTTTCTTGGGGTATCATGATCCCAAATGTAGGGAGGTTGCCACCTGCAATAGTTGGAAGTGGTTTGAGGATGCTAGCACATGTCTGTTTGCTCTCCACCCAGTCCTCTCCACCAATTTGACGAGTAAACACTCTTTTAATATCTCTCCTAAGCTGTTGTCTCCACCTTTATTTATTTATAATTAAAATATTCAGAATTACATTAAATATCCTTAACTCTGCTGAGTCATTAATTACAACTTAGCATAAAATTTAATTTATTGTCTTTAAATAAAATCAAATAAAATAATATTGTTTTTGCAAAATTGGGGCATGTGACACATCCCCTTACCAACTCCCTGGAAACCCAACATGTCAAAATAGTTGACATGTTTCCACATCACAAACTATGCATACAACTTTCGGAGGAAGTACAACGGTACTTCCCTATTGTTGTGAGGGGGAATGTCAAGAACCATGTACCACCTATCCATCCAATTGTCTCTGATGGGTGGAAAGGTGCACCACTATATAGAAATATGTGGCCTATTGATCTCTGGAATGTCATCTGTCCCAGGCAGTCTAAACAATGTATAGATGTGTTGTTTTGTAATTTTGAGCTTTTTTACCTTGTTGTAGCTCAACCCATCAACATATTGTTGTCTTTTCCTCTCCCTGTACAATGCAACGCTATACAAAGCATCATTCAATCTTGTGATTGTATCAACAATAGACAAAAAAGAATATGATAAGGAGCGACAGAGCTCATCTCCACCCCTCCAAGCAAAGTCAATCACTCTTAGATGGCCAATAACCCTAAGTATCTCTGCATTGTTATCCATAGTAGCCAATGCAATCATAAATGCAAATAAAATATCATTAGGAATATAAACACATGATATAATGACATCTCTAAGCATTGAGAACTGTATAATTAATGTACAACAAATAACAACATAAACTAAATCTATCATGTAAATTTAAAAATTGGTCTTGAATTTTATAGTAAAGAATAAACATTTAACATTTTTTCATTTCATATTTATGTCCTAAATTCAAGTATTGAATTCCAATTTTTAAGTATGCATATGTACATAAAGTGTCTTGAGTGCATATGTTGATTATGAAGCTCCTCTAGCTTATTTTAAGGCTTGTGTTATGAAGTTTCATGAAAATTGTGAGGTGCTGACTATTGCCTTTGCAAGATTAGCTCCCAGATTGCGGGTAGAGGCAACAACTAGACCCTAGAATAGGCGGCATAATGTGCTATTGATGAATAAACTCCCAGTATAGGCAACGATTTTATTAGATATGTAATTATTTGTTGTAACGTGATGTTTTTTGGACTCCAAAGTCTATTCAACATATCTTTATTTATATTTAATTTGGGCCATGTATGGATTCCACTTGATGTTATTTTAGTTCTATGCCCTCTTTCTATATACCCATGAGAGACTTTAAATGCATAATTGTGTATAGTGGATTTTATGGTTGCAAGTTTTCCACTAGATTATATCATGTATGATAGTATGTGATTGGCATGTTTAATAAAACATATCAACCTACCTATGTATCTTCACATTCATAGAGTCTATTGTTGAACTTTGTTGTCTTGACCTTAACCAAAAAGTACCCTTCGTTCAAGACAAAATATTTGTTAAAATCATGGGAAGCTTCTATACCTTATTTTAACACTTGGATTATGAAGTTTCATCAAAGCTATAAGGTGCTTATTAATGTTCTTGGAAGACCAACTTCGATATTTCGGAAAGAGGCAAGGGATTTACCATGTTTGTTTATGTATTTTAGGGGAATATATGAATTCTAC
>LPNX010778450.1:91002-128416 GCA_001517045.1 Pseudotsuga menziesii | reverse complement strand
ACTTTGCATATTTGTGAATTTTGGTATGGATTCACAAGGATGCTTGTGAATATGCATATGGAAATAGTGAAATTCATTTGTTTTTTATGAGTTAATTGGGATTTTGGTTTCCATTGGGCATGTGAATTTTGGGTATGAATTTTGGTAAATAATCAAAATTATTTAATTTTTATGATTAAATTGGGGATTTGTTTTCCATTGGGCATGTGAATTTTGGGTATGAATTTTGGTAAATAATCAAAATTATTTAATTTTTATAACTAAATTGTGGATTTGGTTTCCAATGGCTAATTACATTGGGGTTTTTGTTTCCATTGGCCATAATTTAATTTATTTTGGTTAAAATTTTCAAATTAGGGCAAATAAATTGATAAACAAAGAGAAAAAAACATGAGAATAAATGAGCAAAATACCTCACAAATAGGAGGTTGATCCAAAGGTGGAGGTAGATGGCTTTGGCACACCCAAAAACGTGTTTTCCCAGTCGAGATTTGCTCTGTCCAACTCCAATAGCTGTGTGATGTGGAGAAAAAGACGGGCTCGACCTGTTTAAAAAAAACAGGCTTTCCAAAATGTGAGCGCAATTTTATTCACTAAAACGGAGGCATTATTTGCGTAAATAAAATGTAGGCGTGATTTGCTTGAATAAAACAGAGGCACGATTTGCTTAAATAAAATAGAGGTGCAATTTCATTTACTATCCTAATTGGCATGCTTGTTGTCAACCTTGGGACTAGGCTTGGCAGGTTCAGGATTGCTTGGCAGGTTCAGGTTAAACTTAAACCTGTCTGCAGCACAAGATCAATTCATGCATGGCCATTAAAATGTAAAAGCACATAGGAAAATTCAAAACTCACATAAAAATGATGAATTCAAAATGTATCTGTGACTTGTATTCAGGATATAAAGTTGCTAATCCCTTGAATCTTGTAGCATGTACAATTAAAATCACAAATTATAATAGGTCAATGGCCATTCTATCAATTGTTACAAAGCAGTTCTCCAGATTTCTACATGTCAGAAAATTATGACAAACAAACAGACCATGTACTTCAGCTTAATAGCAGTGCAAGTTTAAATTTTTCATAGTCAGCCACACTGACATTTTATTAATGGGGCATAACCCATATTATTATTTATATATCAAAAGTGATACATTAGGTCCTTTGAGAATGCATTATACTATTTTTGTTTTTTGGGTTCTACGGCTGAAATGACTCACTCAACTTCCCATTTGTATTAATTTATTGATTTAAGAGCTTTAACATGCACAATAATCTATCACACTGACTCTTGTTACTCTTTTTTTTTCTCATGTGCATCACCATCTTAACTTGCGTACCAAGATAATTCTATTAATAGAAGTGTGAGATGTTCTATCATAGACTGGTGTATTACTTCATTGTACACCCATGATTTATTTATGTGCTCTGACCAGTAACTCACAATGATTCTAGGTAGTAAGATAGTTTTATTTCAATTGGAAATTCTATCTTTCACCCTCAACACATCTGAATTGCAAACTATAGAAATCGATATTAATATTGGTCCAACTATGGATCTAGGTATAACCCTTTTAATCTTTCCTTAATCTACAATTTTTCACTGATCGGTAGTCGAGTTGTCATTCTTAACCTTCTTGCTTTAACTTGATTCTAGGAATAAACTAGTTTTCAAAATCAATGTCTATTCACCAAGATCAGACATTGGGTAACTGGACTATAGATGAGTAATAAGACCCATCTCCTCAATCTAATCTCGAGCAACTATAATTGAACTCAAACATCTTGAGTTCTTTTGTATTTTGTGACACTTTTTCCATAGGATATCTGTAGTCCATGCAGTTGGTTTCATAAATATTGTACCAGTGACTAGTTTGGTGTCTTGTATAGGTTCTTCAAGGTCTCCCAAATCTTGTGGGTACTATCTATACATCTAATCTGCTAGACAATGTGGTATGCAACCAACAATCCTAGAATGTACTCTGCATTTTCGTTTTGCAACTCATACTTATCCAATTTTGCTTTATCCATTGGAGGCTACTCCTGGCCTTTGGCTTTAACCAGCTTCATTCTTTCTACTTCATCAACAGGTTCCTGATCTCGTGTCTCCAAAAATTGAATATCATACTTCTTTCCATCCAACTTGATTCCAGACGAGGACGCCATCTCTTCTGGCTACCATTTTACTTTTCTTTACAAGTGACTTTTCTGCAGCTAAACATCAGTTATATTGGGAGCTTACTTAACCCGTATATCTGGCTTCGATTAGGATCTCTGCCTCACATGCTCCAATCAGACCAACAACTTCCTAGAACTGCAACCTTTGGTTTTGAGCTCATCAACAATCTTTGAGAAGTGAAACCATTGGTTCTGATGTGATGTTAGAAATTGAAGTCAAGTATGAAAGGATTCTGACACCACATTAGACTATTTCTTGCAGTAGAGAATTATATTCTTAAACTTATGTGTTTTATTTTTATTAGAGAACACTAATACCATTCATACATACGAACCCAAATACATTGGAACAACAAGTACAATAAGTTGCATCAATCTAAGAATGAAGATTCCAGCATAGAAAATTATGAAGCTTTGATATACAGAACTAAGATCCCTTGATGGATTTATGGCTTGCAGGCCAACTTGGAAGCTTCAGCTCTAAGGTCCCTATTACATGTACAGATCACATGCTCCTCTAAACATTCATGTCTCAAAGGCCCCTAATTCACACTTTAATACACTGTCAAATCTTAGATCATCTTATTTGCCTTAACATGTTTTTATTGACTACTTAGTTAGCTATTTCTCTGCTTTTAGTACTATGGTAGAGTAGTGATAGGAGTTGCTTTCTCACTCCAACTGTGTTGATTTCCATTTGCTGTACTTTTGGGTCTCATTGACCAACTTTGTGGTCACTTGCTGGACATTAATAAAATTATTTTATCTTATCTTATCTTATCTTGCAGGGATTACGAATTTATAACACAACTCTAGGGTTTGATTATTGATCATTGTCTGCAAAATTTAATGAATGTAGTTTTTTGCTTGTCAGAATAGAGATGCATCTGCATGGTAGAACTGTTGAAATCAACTTTAACTGCTTCAAATTGTTGTGCTTCTTTAGGAAATATCTCTTTTCAAAATCTCTGGGATAATGACACCAAACATCACTTTGCACTTCTCAAGATTTGTTAATTAATAAATCTAAACCTGTTTCAAAGAATGTATTATGAAATAATTAGGTAGTCTAAACATGAATCAAGGTGGATAAAAGCCTAGACAATTTAAGAATTGAAAATAATACTTGATCTAATTTAAACCCAAACATATATTTAATGTATTTTCTTTACCTATTTTTGTCCAAATTTTTTGTAGCCACTTTGTAGAAGCTTATGGAAGATACATGTAACATATCTAATTAGGGATAAATTTTGACATTCTAAAGAATCTGTGCAACTATTCTTTACTATAGAGACTAAACTAAAGCAATTGGATTGCACATCGATTTCCTTCCCTACCAAACAAATTCTATTAATTCAATTTCAACGGGCTTAAAAAATACCGAAATAATTCATTTCGTTAACAGAGATGCAAACTTTCTCTAAAATAATGGGATTATTATCATGGCAAATCTATGCAAATAGGTTGGTACTAGTTAATAATATAGAAAATCCCAAAAATAAAATGCTGATTATAGATCCGTAGTGTAGAAATATATTCACATTACTGTTATGCTCAAGCTAGCCAATTCAAAGAGCCTATTGATATGTTCTTGATGGCACAAAATTTGAGTTAATTATTTCACCAGTTGGATTATGTCCATGAATTTAATAAAGATAGAGCTCATAGGATTCTATAGGCTATAGCTATTCAGGTGTGAAAAGTAGAATCTGAGAGTCTTCATTTGAACTTGTCTAGCAAAAACCCCAAACATTTGGCAAACTAACATGGTATCTTGGGATTGTTCCTTGAAATTTGTGAGCAACTAGTAGAGACCTCCCAAGCCACAGTGAGAACGAGGGCGTTTAATAAACATGGAGTTATGTTTGAGCTTGAGCTTTGCCAGCTTATAGTATGAAAAAATATTATTTTGGAAGGCTAATAAATTATAATCTCACTGGCACTCGTGGGAGCTTATGGGATGCTTTTGGTGAAGTTAGTTCAATGGGTCAAGATTCTTTATTTAACATTCAATTTGCATTGTTCCTCCCATTCTTACCAGCAAGAAATGATCCATTTCATTTAACTGCCATTTTAGAACAAATTTGTGCTCAATTCTTCTCCAGCCGGTATAACAAGTCCATTGAATAGCTTTGCATTGTGCAATCATATATGCTTGGTATTTTCATGTCATTTAATCAAAATTATTTGAATTTTGGACCAAAGTTATGAAATGAAATGATATTAATGTCCACTGTAGAGCAAAGTAGGTCAATGAGTACAATAGAAAATCCTGAAGCTAGAGGAACAAAAAGAATGCCCTACACATTGTAGGGAGGTGGCTATAAAATACAATATGAAAGTAATGAAGTAGTCTATAATTAAGAATAAGTGTCAGTTGCTATCATCCTCAAATATAGGAATGAAATTGTCCAGCCAAGATCCCGTTTGATAATCTTTCCTGGAGAATTGCCGAGATTGATGGGTCCCTGGGGAGTGATTTGCAGTGGCCTTTCAATGTTCCCACTAGGGACGAGTGTGGAAACTGGAGCTGAGGGTTTTGGAAAATTTACTATTTTTTTCCCTAGAGTAATAGTTCAATGCATATCTTGCAGTAAATTTTCTAGTTTTCAAAGCAACTTACTAGCTTGGCATGACAATGTATTCTGTGTATTACCCCTCCATGACATAATATTGGCATTTCCATTCCTTTTGTGTGCACACTTGAGTTTGTTTGTTGGCTTGTTTGTCTAAATAATGTGTTCTTTTATCCAGGGGAAGGATTTGGAAAACGAAGCTGTTGTACAAACTTATCCAGAAGAGCATCTAGACCATTTGGTAGAGAATGGTAACCTCCAAAGAGGACAGATGGTTGACAAGCTCTTGAATCATCTAGAATGTGTGTTAGATGATTGTACCATGTAACTTGAACTCCGTAAAGGAGAATTTGAAGAACATTCTTATTCTTTTAACCAGGAGGCCATCATCCTATCACAACTATCGTAGCATACCAGAATAGGTGTTTTGACTGTGGTGGAATCTTTGGAGTCTCTAAAGCTAAATGTTTCCAATCTCAAAGCTCATAATAAAGACAAAGAAAATGAAATATTTATGTTTCGTGACAACATTGTTGTTTTACTTAATGCATGGAATAATGCTATGGAACAACTGCAGAATTGGAAAGTGCTTGTTAGCTCAGATAACACAGGTTCTAGTGAGGAAGTAACAACAACCTTTAGTAGAGATCTTTCAGCACCGGAAAACACTCTTGCTTTGCAATCCACAGGGCAAGTGGATTTTACCGTCACAGCTAAATGTATGAAGGCAGCTGAAGACTTACTGTTGACTATCAGAGGTGTCGTGAATGTAGCAAATGAGAAATTCCGGCAAGGAGAGTCAAGGGAGGCTAGAAGATTAAGGGTGTGTGAGGAGCTAGAGAGTAAGTTAATGAAGTCTGAAGCTGTTGCAATCAATATTGCAAGAGAGAGTGATGTTGACAAAGGAAAATTTCTAAGCTGGAAAGTCACATTGAATCTTTGGAATCGAGTGTAGATCAGCTCAAAACATGAGAGGCATCTCTTAAGGCAATGCAAAAAGAGATCACGTCACTACAGAAAATGAATTTGATTGTTTAGTGAAAATTCCCTTGGTTTTGCATTGGGATTATTGGAATTCAACATATTCTTTTCAAGTTAGACATTTCAGAACCATCAGTGTGTGTTTTACAAGAGCCATCATAATCCTTTGATATATGCTTTTCTAAGATCCATTTGAAGTCCTATTGGCTCTTTGAAACCATGTTGGGTGGTAAGAGATGTGAAGACGTGTAGAAGAATTATCTACACAAGGAATTTGAATTTGAAAGGCCCATTGTGAAAACGACACATTGCCTATGACACCTTCCAGTCCTCATGACAAGCATTGAGATTAGCTCTACGGAGAATAATCTCAAATGTTTGTTTCAAGGGAGTTTAGCTCTAAAGTCGCATATAGAAATAGACAATGATTTGACATACTGTCAAGTATATCAACCATTTGACATATATCATTATGCCTTAAAATACCAAATGGAATACATTCCATGAACACAAGTAAATACAAAGCTGTAGAAAGAGTTATCCTACGTTTGGATTGTTTTTTACCATCTATTCCTATTCCTCTTCAAGATTCATGTTGTGTACGTATATTTAAAACATTTTAATCCAATCAGGAGGCCAACTGCCATACCGATTTCTAAGGAATTCATATAAAATATGCAGAAACGAAACTACAGCTGTTGACATTAAAAACATACAAAATAATGATCTTTGCTAACCTAGAATTTGATGAAAAAAATCCTTAAACCTGGAATTTTGAAATACATGACTCATGCTAAGATGACAATACCCAGAAATCATACACAATTATGGGGGAAAACCCATCATTACCATTTAAATAAGAGAAAAAAAACTATATAGAAATCCATTTTAATTGAACTGGTCTGCAAACACTTTAATCATTAAAAAAACATCTACATTCACTGTAGAATCTTATAGAAGCATTGGTTAAACTTACATATCAGGACTATGGGCAATCTTTTCAATGAAGTCTGCTTTGTGTGGATACAATGAACCAATAATTCTTTTGACCACAGCATATGTGTTCACATTGAAGTAAGGCCTGTAAGATGCAATGCTGCACAACCCTCTCCATCCATTTGATGGTTTTCCATTAAGTTCACCACCTACATCAGGCAGAGCAGATGGACCTGCTCTACATAAAGTTCCATGCATCATTTACCACTTTGCAGGATGTAAGTTCCTAATAATGCAACCTATATAATTGCGAAAAATCATAATTATTCACCTATATTGAACTCAACAAATAACATTTCATCATGTCAGAGTAGAATGTTAGTAGTAAACTATTTCAATGCAAAACCATTACAATACAATCCATGGAAAATCAGAGATTCCCGAGGAGATAATGTTAATTTTCACTCCATGTATGTGACACAATGTCCCTAAGGTAAAATTGGAAAAAAGACTAAGATTATTCAAGCTCTAGATGTAACCATAAGAATAGTAGGCATAGGTCATATTACACCTCAAAATGCATGCACATACATTTGGAGGCATTATTTATAGCAATGCAAATTTGTGTGAGCTTACTAGCCTGCCTCAGCAGCTAAGGCAACACATTAGGGAATGTTTTGACATTTTATTGTGCATACTTTGCAGACAGATTTTGAGCAACATTTGGAAAAATCAGATCCTGTAGAGCCTGGTGTATACGGATATGAATGAAGGAATTATGTAGACATGCTGTCCCTATTATAGAAGTCATATGAAGACGAGCTTGTGTAGAGAAGCAATGAATATTTTTTAGGTGAGCTAATGTCAGGATTTGGCTGCATCCTGGATATCTGCAAATCAAGAATGGTGGGAGCTCATCCTCTTAGAAATAAGAGGGATAATGGATTTTGTGTAGGGTGCATGTCAACATCTACAATCCCAAAGTTGAATTTGAAAAACTGCCCTATTGTTTTCAAGATAAGGCTGCAATACAAGAGGTTTTCCAGGAGGCTTGCAGTGAAAGTTTGCTAGGGTATTGTCTACTTCCGCTCCATTTTATAACTATATTTCAACCATTTGATCTGCATCGAGCAGATCAAATCAAAAACTATGTAGGTGTGCTAATGAAACTAATTAGTCTGGTTGATCTGCATCGACCAAATCCAAGCACAAACTATGTAGGTGTGCTAATGAAACTAATTATCCCAAATAAAAGCATGAAATTGCGTCATTGAATAAAATGGGGCATGCTGACTATTATTTCATTACCTAGATTCCTCTGGTTTGGATGGCCATTTGTGCTCCTCTCGTATGGAAAGAGGCAAAAAATGGTGGAAAAATTAATCCCCCCAGTCGAGAATTGTGCCTTTTTGCACACCAATTCGACTTACATATCAAACATAAGTTAGAGGATCATTTGCATGCTTTTTCTTCTCCTCTAATGGAAGATCAAAGAACTCTCTCGATACCTTATGTCCGGCCATGAGAAGCTCTGGAGAAATTCCATGGTTTATCAGTTGGAAGCATCCCCAGTCTCTACATGCATCTGAGATTTCCTCCACGGTATTTCTCCATCATACGTCACAGAGACCGGAGATATGTATGATGGGTATCTCCTCTTCCACAAGCTACTATTCTGAGGGTTTCTCGTCATCAGGTCTCATGTATCTCGAAGGCACACAATTGATGCCGCTCTCTACAAGAAACCAGACACTCCGGATTGGTTCAGGCCATTCCATTGGAAAACAACCTAAAAAAGTTATCCACTGCTAAATTAAGACAACTGCTAGCGGATTCCGTCGTTCGTCACAAAGACCGGAGATATCTATGATGGGTATCTCCTCTTCCACAAGCTGCTATTTTGAGGGTTTCTCGTCATCAGGTCTCATGTATCTCGAAGGCACACAATTGATGTCGCTCTCTACAAGACATTGGACACTCTGGATTGGTTCAGGCCATTTCATTGGAAAACAACTTGAAAAAGTTATCCACTGCTAAATTAAGCCAATTTCTAGAGGATTTCTCGTATAGATTTCACTTCCTAGCCATCGGAGCATATATAATGTATATATACCTTAACCTTCATTTATCCAAACAAACACAAACAATGTGTAAAGAGTTGAAGCTCTCGGGGATGCAATCCACTCAAGAAAACAAATTTATATTTATATTTTTTTTAAGACAAAGAGTTAAGCGAAGTATTCGAGAAGAAATAAAAAAAATAAGCTCTTTACAATAAGCTCTCGAACAATACCATCATTTTTTGGAATGTTTGAAGGTTTGCAGATGCTTGTTCTGTATAATAAATTTCTTGAAGGACTTCTTCCTAGAGACCCGATTCATTTGAAAACCTTGACTAATGTCAATTTCTAGAACAACAAAGTGAATGGAAGTATAATTCCTTTTTGTGGTTCAAGTTTTCTCAAAACATTGGACTTGACAAATAATAGTTTTTTCACGGGAAATCCTGTCCCAATTGGTTGATTCCATAGGTTTAAGCTGTCTCCGACTAGGTAGGAATGGCTTGAACAACAACATCCCTAAAGAGATTGGCCAGATATTGGAGCTCAATCTATTGGACTTATCGTGGAATAAGCTCACTGGTGGGTTACCTGCAGATCTTGCTAAGTGCATGCATCTGAGTCATTTGGATCTGAATAATAATCATTTTTCTGGACCTATCCCTGGATGGTTTGGTGATTTCTGTGGGCTTGGAGAGCTAAAACTCTTCTTCAATGAATTTAATGGAATAATTACATCCCGTCTTGGGAATTGTACCAGTTTACTCACTCTTGCTCTTGACAATAATAAGCTTTGGGTTAGTTTACCAAGGAAGCTGGGGAACCTTGTTTCCTTGAATGTTCTCTATTTGCAGAAGAATAACTTTTCTGGACTAATCCCTTCTTCTATCAAAAACTGTGAAAAAATTTATGACTTGAGGCTCTGATACAATTCTTTGACAGGCTCAATTCTAGTGGAGATTGGAAAGATTGGTAATCTACAAGTCATGCTAGACTTGAGTGGTAATTTTTTGTCTAGAAGTATTCCTTTTTCACTTGGGGATTTAATGATGCTTGAAGTTCTCAATCTCTCCAATAATCAACCTAGCGGTCAAGTTCCTGATGAGATTGGGGATCTTAGAAGCTTGGATGAGTTGAACTTATCCAATAATTTTCTCCAAGGAAAGTTTCCATTGAGTGCTTCCAAATGGCATTGGATCTCTTTTGTGGGAAATCCTGGACTCTCCGGAAAGCCGTTGGCTCCCTACTCACAGGTTTCATTGGAATATTCAAGATCTAGAAGGAGTCAACTAACAAAGAGAGCAGTAGCTGGCATCTCTATTGCAATTGTATTAAGTTTAATCCTTTTGGGTGGCATTACGTTCTTGGTTTTATTGAAAATTTATGCTATTTGGTCCAAAGCAATTTCTTCCTCTAGCTCAGTTTACCACGGGCATGACTTTGAATTGAACAACGAAGAATGTAAACGTATATTTAAAAGCATGGTTGAAGCAACATACATAACTCGGGATGATTATAACACAGGGTCTTCTGAGAACCATAATTTACCCTAAAGAATACGTATATTCCAAAAGAGCCACAGGGAAGAAATAAGTTTGCAAAGTGAGAATCATGCTAATGGAATATGTCCTTGAAGGAAAGGACATTTTTGTGTCTGGCTTCATAACTTTTTGGATTGCAGTCAGTTTTAATTGAGAAAAATATCTACAAGGGATGTCTGGTTTGATGAGATCATTGTAAAAATATTATTTATTTGGGCTGACTAATAGCACTGAAATGTTTCAGGTATCATTCGGTGTGGAACTGATCTTGGCATTATAGTCTCATCACTTGCCACAACTACCAACTATATATGTTTATGGCCTCACAATCGAATTTCTTGGAGCAGAAGAAGATATTCTACTAATAGTGTTCCTCACATAACCTGTTCACCTGTTCAGTTGCCTTTAGCATTTCAAGTGGGAGAAGTTATTTAGTTTTCGAGGACCCCTGGGACCAGACATATGGGCAAACAACATTAAAGAAAGCTACTCAAACTTCAAATTGTCTACAACACCTCCCAAATTGCATACCCCTTAGCTACAATCTAGTACAACACAGTCAACATGAATAGTAGAGATGAATTACAGACTAGTACCGCACGACATGGATAGTAAATATGGAGCGCGCCCCTCTCATGGAATCAATATTTGTGGCAACTGTGTATTGTACTAGAGCGTCCTCACAAAAATGGTGTTTTCAACATGGAGTGTCCATTCTACAAATGTCATTCTACTTGGACCTGGGACAACTATGGAGGGGTTCAATGGGGTGGGTATTAGGTGGGACATAGCTAAGAAAGCAAAGCTGTGGGTTCCAGTTCCAGGTCTAGATCAATTTGTAGGTGGTCGATTGGATCGACATAGCTTAAGACTCGCGAGCTAGTAACTTGCCGCATAGACGAGCGAGCACACAGGACGAGGTGATGCCGGGAGTTGATTCGATGCCAAGGGTCAGTGTCAATGCCCAGGATAAATGATAAAAATTCACACTAAAAAGAAACTTATTAGTGATTTTAACCTAGCTACCTACTCTTCAAGAATGGAAGGGTAATACAACAAAATTTTGATTGATATCCCTTGTGATTGAATTGTTTACTCTCTTTTGCAATAAGGTGTAGGTTGAAATTGAGTGACCTATATACTTACAAAATTGACTGCCATGTTAACTCCTTTACAAAATGACCTGGTCATTGGCTCAATGTATTATGTTAACCACAGGTTTCTTATATGCGTGTTTGGTGAGAACAACATAGAAACTAACTCATAATACTTATCATTATTTTCTTTGTATCTAGTTGTTGTGTGTAGGCTACACCAAGAACAAAGGCTTTGAGGTGCAAAAGAAGGATATATATTTATATATGAATAGAGACTAAATATTTTTTTCATATAGTATTTGTGTTAGTGAAGCAAGTGAATTGTAAATCCCTTGTTTATGATTCATATTGGTACAACTATAACTAAAAACATTTAGAAATTTTCCCAAGAGCCCTAGATTCAACTTGATTCCATCCATAGCTTAGTTCAAAACATTATATAAGACCAAGCAAGATTTTCACCAAACTCAATTCCTAAATTAACATGAAATCACATGATAGGATCATCAGAATGATTAGAAAACTTAAGAAAACATGCAAAACTACATTTCAAATCAATTTGAGGTTACTACATAAAATTTTCCTAAAACCATTTGCAATTTATTTCTCATTTCCTTCCAACCCTCACCATGGTCACGAGAGAAAGGTTCTAAGATTCTCATTGATCTCATTAATGGTATGCAAATGAAATAAGAAAAATATTTAAATTAACAAAAGTTGTTGTTGTTGTTGTTGTTTTCCTAGCAAGAAAAGATCAATCCTTTTTATATTGAAAAAGGACCATAATTACATAGCTAATATCTACAGTATCTCAAAATAAACTTTGGTCCAGTCAAATACCCTATGCCTCAGCTATCCATACAATTGCACCAAAAAGAAGCCTTGCATCTAACAAATACCATCCCCAAACCCTTATCACAATGAGTATTCAATAACCTAGAATATAAAGATATTCCCAATCCCATCACAAATATACAAAGTGACATCCAAAACTCGGTCAAACTAATCAAACACTTTCATACTGCTAGAGTAGTTAACCAAAAATTTGCACGTGACAAAAAAAAATGATAACTGTAAAACAAAATAAAAAAAATCCTGAAGAAGTTCTCAAAAATTAGGGAGTCATCCATAAATTCCTGCAAAGTCAACAATCCAGAGGACAAGTTCAACACGTCTTTTGAAAGTCCATCCTCCAGAAAGTTGCGTTCTTTGTAAACATGTTTGCAATTGAAAGTCTTGAGAGTCCTTTGTAGAATTTTTGTCTTGAAGCACCAATGATCCAGTTCTAAAACTCTCAAGTCGGCACGATCACAAATCCAATCTACAATAATAATAATAATAAAAGTTATTAACTTAATCGTGCTCCTTACATTACCACTTCTCTAGTGGAATTAACACTTCTAACCATAAGACTCGACCCTTGCATATTGAAAACTATAATTCTTCTTGTTAGCAACCCTATAAATAAATAGCATCAATAATATACATGCGTGTTAAATGCAATGCCAAGGTGCCATCCCATGAACATCATTTCACCAAAAAGAAACATATAAAATCTTTGTGAAAAAAAAAAATTCTAACATCATTTGAGGAAAAACCATACAAAAACTTTGTAGAAAAAGCTTCTTACCTCATGATTAATAGGAATGGCCCATTGTTATATGTCCTCGAAAACATTGTGAGCTTGGCAAAATCCTAAAAGAGCCATTTTAAGCTTTGATTGTGATGCTAGGCTCGGTATTTTTTAGTTGTAATTGTAACATCAAAATAAAATATATAAAAATTAAAATTGATTTGGATTTTTACACCATGAAAAGAATTTAAAAACTTTATCATTGGCTTTGTAATTTCATAGTGATTTTAAGTTTAACATAACATCTCAAAAATGGAAAAAGAAAACGATTTTTATAATCTTTTATTAATAGCTTTTTTAGTTCAAAATGAAAACAAAGAGAAACATGTTATGCTTTTCAATTTTATGAGTTTTGTTATAAAAAATGTGGGAAAATTAAATGTTATAATGAAAAGAAATCTTTTATTAATAGCTTTTTTAGTTCAAAATGAAAACAAAGAGAAACATGTTATGCTTTTCAATTTCATGAGTTTTGTTATAAAAAATGTGGGAAAATTAAATGTTATAATGAAAAGAAAAAAATGTGATAATGATTTTTTATTTTTTATTAATAGCTTTTTTAGTTCAAAATGAAAACAAAGAGAAACATGTTATGCTTTCCAAATTCATGAGTTTTGTTATAAAAAATGTGGGAAAATTAAATGTTATAATGAAAAGAAAAAAAATGTGATAATGACATATAATGCTACATATTTTACATTTTACATGTGTATTAATAAAACATGCCATATCCATATTAATATTAAAATAAAATTGAACATATTAAATATTACCATTGTTAAATGTTTATAATCATTTCATACTAATAATACTATATTTTATGTCATATTATTAATAATATTAATATGTTTTTATATAATTTAAAATTAAAACAATTTAAATTAAAAACAAAATTTATTTTAGTTATAGGATATATAAAAATAATAATTTTTTGAATATATTATAATGAGATTTGATTGAACATATTAAATATTACTATTGTTAAATGTTTATAATCATTTCATATAATGATGATGATAAAGAAGAAGAGGAGAAGCATACATTAGATGTTAAAAAGTATTTTAAAGTTTTGAAATTATTTTAAAAATACAATTTAAACACTTTTAAATTTGAATTTAAAAATAAATAAAATTGATTCACCCAAAATTAAAAAAAAAAAATTAAATTACTCCTATATTCAATATTACCCAATAAAATAAAGTTTGTATCTAAAAGAGTCATCTAATAATAAAATAATATGGTGTTTTCATAGAAGGTTCTCAAAACCTAAACATGATTTGATATGGTGTTTTCAAGGAAGATTCTCAAAACATAGCCCGTGATGATTTTTGTTAGATTGTGAAATTTTATATTGATATAATACAGAGTTGAGTTAATATTTTATTGAGTCAATCTTGTGATTAATATAATCACGAGTCAATTTTATATTCGTATAATATTCCACTGATTGTGTTTGCTCCTCCAATATGATTGATATAAATACAATTATGAGTCAACTTTATATATTAATATATAAAGTTTAATATATAAAGTCAACTTTATATATTAATATATAATGTTCGGTTTGAATCAGTCAACTTTATATATTAATATATAATGTTCGGTCTGAATCTGTGAACTTTATATATTAATATATAATACTCGGTCTGAATTAGACTGAGTATTATATATTAATATATAAAGTTTAATATATAAAGTCAACTTTATATATTAATATATAATGTTGGGTCTGAATCAGTCAACTTTATATATTAATATATAATACTCGGTCTGAATTAGACTGAGTATTATATATTAATATATAAAGTTTAATATATAAAGTCAACTTTATATATTAATATATAATGTTCTGTCTGAATCAGTCAACTTTATATATTAATATATAATACTCGGTCTGATTCAGACCGAGTATTATATAATAATATATAAAGTTGACTCGGTCACTATGATGTGGGAATATTGTGTTGGGATCCTCCTATATATATACATTAGAGCAATTTTAAATATCTAGATACATTCGCATTCTGGTATATTCATTAAATATCTATAACTACGTATATTTTTTAAGTCATCATAGCCATTTGGAAGTGATAGCAACATTGACTATAATACTCTTTACAACTTTAAGACGAGAGCATTCACATTGGTTAGACTTCAATACTTTCCAACATAATATGTTTTCTTTATTGTGTCCTTGACATGTATAAATCGACTTGAAGCATTATGACATGGTTCATTTTTTTTTCTGTTTTAACTATAATTACAAAAGAACATTAATGAAATAGTATGATGTGTTGAAATGTGATTGGTTGATGTGTTGAAATGTAATTGGTGGACAGGGCGATCATAATCTCTTGGGATCCTAGGTTATTGGCTTGTGGGGATTATATTATTTCATTCCTGCGGATTGCAACTATTACTTGGTAAATTATTTTGTCAATTGGTTGTAGCTTGGGTAGTTGGGAGGAATTGTAACACCCCGTTTTGACATTTCTACCTGAACTACTATTATATGTTGTATTTGTTTGATTGTGAGACCTCGTCGGTTTGACGACACTGTGAACTTATGGTTCTATTATTTTGCCGATATATATATGTGTGTGTGTGATGATAGTATTATGGTTGGTAGTCATGTTTAGATATGTATCATGTGTTAATTATGTCAAATATATGGAAATTACTGAATGATGGGTACGTGGATACCCTTACAAATATATGTTGAAATAATGAATGTTATGCCAGGTGCATGGCGAATGAATGAGTTTATTGTTGTCATGTAATGATGAGATATATGTGTACATATCAAGGATTATGCACGATATCCTATATTGTATGTCGAGGACTGACTTACAGGTTGAAACGGCTAAGTGATAGTTGGATCCTACGAGGTGGGAGGGCCTCGAGGACATGGACTTCGAAAGATAAAATGGTATGCAAGTGATGCATTATTTACTTTCGTATGGTTATTATGCTGTTTATTATGATGTATGTTATGACATGGGTGAGGTAGAGTTCTAGGAAACTCAACCACCCAGATCGGTTATACGATGACAGACCGAGTACAAGTGCAACTCTGTTGTTATGTCGAGTAGACATAGTCCCTTGTTCCATTAGGGGGGTGGAGGCTTTACCCACCGTTTATCCCCGAAACCCAGAGTCATGGGAGGGTTGTGCTACGGTGCGCTCCCCAAGGTGTGTGATGATGACTGGTGGTTTCCTGCTGGGGAAGCTTGGTCGATGTGGTCGACACTTCCGCTTACAGGTTCTAGTTGGAACCGGTCATGACTTGACATTCCAGGGTAGTCCAGCAGAGGACAGGATAGGATGTGGAAGTTAGTAATGATGTAGGTAGATAGATGTAGCGTGAAGTAGAGGTGAAAACAAGATCTAACTGTAGGTGTGTAAAACCCTTGGTTAGTATGTGTCGTAAATCAGTGATGTATGAATTGTCGTAACATGGATTTCAGTAAGCTAATGGATCATACCTTGTAAACTATGCTAAAACCTGTGTCGGTAAATAATAAGTTCCTTGATTATGATTGATGTATGTGAATTATTACTTTTAGTGTCCTTACATGAGGAATGTAAGCAGTAGCTACGCTTACATAACTCGCCTACATATTATGAATTACATGAAATATTGTTGAGTAATAATGTCAATTAGTGTCGCTTAATATTAATTTGATATGTTTATAAACTCGTCAAAGCACTTTTGTGCTTCTTCATTCAAACATTCAGACATATCCTTCCGGTCTGCACTATTTCTTCTTGTTCGAGATGGTCTTTTGGTTTTAGATGGCTTTGATTCTGGGAGTAACTCCCCCACTATTCTTGCAAGTTCCTGGCGGCGTTGTTTTTCAGCAGCCAACTCAGCACAGAGATCCCTTGCCCGTTTCTCTGACTGCTCCAGCTTAGCAGTATAATCTTTTCTAATGCCAGAAACAACATGAGTGACATCATTAGAATTTAGCTTGAGTAACTCGTCAGAATCCTGTATATTAGGTGCTGAAGAGTTCTTTCTCACAGAGGATTTACAATATTGAAAGAACAAATAAATTGAAGTTTCTTTTTTCAATTTCTTCTAGGCCGGATTGACAAACCCTCATAATATAGGTAAAATAAATTAAATCTCTGATTCTAAGAGTAAAATTTAACATGAAATCATAGAGAGTCTGAACTTGGCCCAATAAACAGGTAAATTCACTAGCTATAGCCTGGCCGACCACACCACGCGTGTATCTATCGTGGCTCTGTCTGTATCAGCAGGTGTTTAAAAGAAATAGATAGGGTTTTGGGTTGCAGCATACATTATTGTAGCCATGTTAAATCAACAAGTTACAGTATTGCTATCAAAACAAAACACGAGCAGACAAAATTCGTTTCTTCCCATCAACGCATCACTTGTTGAGTGTTTTAAGAAGAGAAAGGGGTCGGTGAAAGAAGGATTAATTGTAGCATTATTCGGAAATATAATGAAACGCAACAAAAGTCCTACATACATCGAGTTCGTCTCTACTAATTAATTGACCTAGTTGCTTTTGATCTGAACTCACAACCCTTGCAAAAGAAAGCTTTAATCGCAGTAAACTTTTAATGGAAGCATCTTACCTGATTTTTTCCAAACGCAAAAGTTCTTCCTATGAATATATGACGAATCTACTGCGCAACAGCAGAATACGCGTGTACAGCAAGCTGCAGGTAGGCATGTAAAAACCAGAAGTTTGTAGGAACCAATCCTTTATTATCAAAAATCATTTCAACCCATGAGCAATACGGTTGAAGAAGAGAACATTTGCTCTACACTAGGGCGTGGCCCGCAGGGAGCTGGGCGCAGCCCGGCCAGCAAGGCCGTGAGCCTGCGGCCTGCGGCCTCGGCTCAGCCCGGCCCAGTGGCCTACGGCCAGGGTAGCACACACAAAAAAAAAACATAGCTATGCCCTCTTTCAGAAGGTAGGAAAAGGGAAGCCAGGGCCGGGAGAGAACTAACAACCTGAGACAAAAGGGGAAGAATAAACTCTGAAGTAAACATTTAGTTGTAGCAAACCTTTATCCTGCTGCGTTGTGTTGAAGCCTGAGCTTGGGATAGCTCTAGCGTTCCGGTAGAATCGGGTTGAACTTGTAGCCACCGAGTTGAGCCAGAGTTGCAGAGCTCCTTCACTGTTGAGCCAGAGAAAGTGAGAAGCGGACACCGAACAAGGTTAGGGATTTTTCCCCCTTTTCCTTGCGTTGTGGGATCAGGATGACCAGCACAAGCTGCGTGGTGGTCATGCCGAGGCCTTGGTAGATTAGGGATAGGGTAGGTTGTTTAATATGCTTGGTTCTTATTTTAAATTAAATTATAATCAAAATTTTTATATATTATATAAATGAATTATGTTTAGTATATATTTTTTTTAAAAGAGTAATTTAATTAGATATTGTTGTTTAGCATTATTAGATTTTGCAAAATAATTAATATTATTTAAAATTATTTAATATGTATACTCCGTTAAGTAAATGCCTAATATGTAATAAAATAATTAATTAATTAAGTTGAAGGGTAAATATATGTTAATTTAAATTTAAAGTCAATTGTTTAAAGTCATGTTGAAAATGCTCCTTGCCGAAACTTCGACGTATAGTCGAAGGGGCAAGACCGACACAGAATCTTGAAAACGAGATACCACGGAGACCAACATGACGAGCAGATCGCTAGGACAAGGATTCTATTTCATGACAAAATGTTGGGTAAACACGATGTTAGACTTAAAACTTAGGTTATTCTATTAGTAAATTCTTAAATTATTAATTGTTAATAAGAGCGGGGCAATAAACATTAATTGAATATCTTGAAGAGTTGATGGCGACTCGATGAGGGTTGTGTGGAATCCAATACCTAAACCTACGTAGAATTACTGCAGTATATCTAGTACCGGGTGGCCTCAAGATGGCCTGATCGAAACGTCCTGAACTATAGCTCTTAGAGTAAATGCTCGTAAATTAGTCATGACGCATTTTGAATTAATTGATGAGTTTGATGGTAAATTAGTCATGATGTCGTCATATGCTAATTATTTTATTATTCCATTTAGCAGGGATAAACATGGTAAGAACGCGAGCAGGTCGGGGGCGAGGTCAGGCTACGGAGTTACCTGAGCCGAATGTGCTAGCACCATCGCCAGAGACCATCCTTATACTGCACTCATTGGAAGCAATAAACGAAACACTCAGGGGACTAGCACAGAGAGGAAGTGCTACCTCGGAGGTAGAAGTGGATGCCCCTCCACTAAGGGAGGAAGTTCCCATGGTAGAAGTGAGTACAGTACCAAGAAATCCGCACCAGGATATCAAGAGGGAACTTCAGAAGATAAGGCTTCCAGAATTTTCAGGGGGTCGATCAGGGATATGAGCAGAGTCATGGTTGGAAGAGATGACCAGGTGCTTGACCTTGCAGGAGTACACCTCCACGTCCAAGTCCAAACTGGCCATATTTCAACTAAAGGGGGCCGCTTTGAACTGGTGGGGAAACCAAGAAAGGCAGCTACACCTTACACCAAACACGGTTCCATGGGAACTGTTTGTGGAAAAATTCAAAGGGAAGTACCTACCCGCATCCTACCAGGAAGAACAAGCAGGGGCTCTTCATGCCTTGGTACAAAGGCATCTATCGGTGGAGGAGTATGAAGAGAGGTTCATGGAGTTAGTGAAGTATGTCCCTTACTTGGACAATGACGAACGCCAGGTTGAGCACTTCGTGTATGGGCTTAATGCCAAGATCAGGGCTCAGGTACGGATGTGGAAACCTACTTCGGTCGCCGAAGCAGTAGATTGTGCTCGTTACACTGAGGAGATGTTGGGTGCAAATCCCATCAGGTCATTCAACTCTCAGCAGTCAGGGTTTGCGGGGAAGGCCCCTCGAAGCTACCCTCGGGGAGGATATGCGAGGCCACCTCCCTACGAGAACAGGAGCACACCAAGAGTCGCAGCGGTAGATAGATCAGTGGCAACTAGGGTGATGCCCCAGTCAGCCACAGGAACTCACCAGGGTGTGAGGAATTTAAGAGGATCAGCCGGTAGAGGAAGGGGTCCTAGGGTGAGGAGCCCCTCTCAAAGGTCTGAACAGGTTATTTCTCCCACTCCATTACAGGTTGCTTGTTGGGGATGTGGAGGTCCACATTACCAGCGTGATTGTCCCAAATTACGATCCGGTATAGTGCAGCGAGAAGGAAAAGCTCCAATGAGGAGTGGGGGTAGTAGGCATCAGATCTCGGCTGCAGTAAACAACCATCAAGCAGAGCACCACTCCACTGTGGTGGAATCATCAGGTACGGTCAATAATGTCAAGCTTAGAATATTGTTTGATCTTGGCACTACTGATAGTTTCATTTCTCCATATGCATTAGACAAATGTGGGTTGGCAGCCTACGAACATGACGATTTCAGCTTAGTCAAAATGGCTTCAGGGGTAAAGCAAGCAGTAGGACCTAGTGTCGATAAGTGTGTGGTGGATCTCGGGGTGTGTGTTACACAAGTCAAAGTGTACGTCACCACTCTCGGAACTTATGATCTCATCATCGGTATGAATTGGCTTGAGGAACATCGAGCTTTCTTGGACTGTTATGGAAAGAAGGTTCTTTGCATTAATGACAACGGAGAGGCCATCAAGATCCAGGGTATCAAACGGAAGGTGTCCCTACATTTCATATCAACGATGAACATAAAGCGATGTATGCGACAGGGATGCCAGTTGTACATTGTTGAAGCAGTAAACAGTGAGAAGGGACCCTCCTTTGATGACTATCCAGTGTTAGCCGAGTTCAGTGATGTATTTCCAAAGGAATTACCTGGGTTACCTCCTAAGAGGGAACTTGATTTTTCCATTGAGGTAAAACCCGGTGCAGAGCCAACATCAAAGACACCTTATAGGATGATGGCCCCAGAACTTTGTGAGTTGCAAATGCAGTTGAAGGAATTGCTAGATCTAGGGCTCATCAGACCAAGTATTTCACCGTGGGGTGCGCCAGTAATCTTTGTGAAGAAGAAGGATGGCTCCTTGCGTCTTTGTATAGATTACCGAGATTTGAATAGAGCCACCGTAAAGAATAGGTACCCGATACCTCGAATTGATGACCTCTTTGATCAAATGAAAGTGGCGACAGTCTTCTCAAAGATCGACTTACGATCAGGTTACCACCAACTACGGATTAAGGAAAGTGATATTCCTAAGACTGCTTTTCGAACAAGGTTTGGGCACTATGAGTTTGTGGTGGTACCCTTCGGTTTGACCAATGCCCCAGCCGTATTCATGAATCTCATGAATAGCGTGTTCCGAAAATACTTAGATCAGTTTGTGCAAGTCTTCTTGGACGACATCCTCATCTACTCCAAGAATGAACAGGAGCACGAGGAACACTTGCGAATAGTGTTGTCATGCTTAAGGGAGCATCAGTTGTATGGTAAGTTGTCCAAATGTTCGTTCTATCAGAAGGAGATCCATTACCTAGGGCATATAATTTCCGGTGAGGGAAATTCCCTCACCGGAAGTCCTATTAAGTTTTTTGAAATAGCCAGAAGACATTTCTTAGATAATTGTTTTTATAGATATTTGACAGCTATTTTTTTTGGTTATGACTTTGTTTTGTAATAGTTTTTTTATTGAGCTTTTGGAGTATGGGAGGCGATGTGATGAAGGTAAAGGCACTTTGTTTGTTTTTTTCAAGGTAGGAAGGTTGTTTAGTTTTTTTAAACACAATATTTTCATTTTTATGGTTTGACTAAACGAAAAGGACAAGTTTTATATATATATTTGGATGATGTGTTTTTTTCAATTGTTAACACAAATTTTATTTTGATTATGAAATTGATTTAAAAATAAATAATAAAATGATAGAAATTATTTAAAATTATAAAAATAAGGAAGTTTATGGGTTCATTATAAAGTCGTCATCACGGCGTTTTCGCCGAGAACTTAAGGTTGGCCTATAAGTCAATGGTCATCGTTGACTTGAGTCCCATTCAAAGTTGTAACAACATTGACTGTATGTTTTCCAGAACTCTCACGGCCCATGGGATGGGCCAGTGGTCACGACTAAAAAATTTACGGTCATGACTCGTCAACATATAAACACCAACAGCTCCATCTAAGTTTGATGAGCCTGTCACTGTTACCTGACTTTAAGTCGACAATGGCAGTCAAGGCACGCGGCCTATATCTGCGAAGTTGGCCCACAGGTTGAGAGTTTCCACGAAGCTAGGACTCTATAGCAGTATATGTACATACGCATTCTCTCAAACAATGCATTCCAGTGAGTCTGTAAGTCTTTGGGAGCTTTGATTAGGAAGAAATTCAAGGCTCCCAATACCAATTTTGTTTTATATTCTGCTTCTTTGCTTCTCCATATATCTATAACACAGAGCTTGGGAAGGATGTCAAATATGAAGGTATGTTGCTACTGTAATTTGCTCTGTTCAAGTAGAATTAATGGTTCTGAGATTCCGTCTGTTATGAATTATGAAACCGTTTGACTGATGATGGCTTACGTGCTGTATTTACAGAAAATGGTGCTTAAAGTGACAATTGAGGACGAGAAAAGCAAGAGAAGAGCTATGAAGACTGTTGCAGCTGTGGAAGGTAAAGTTTAAACATCAATCTAACATTATAACCCATTGAAATTAATTAGGTTTTGAGTACTGATAAGCTATGTGATTGCAGGTGTAGAGTCTGTTTCAGTGGATATGAAAGAGAGGAAGATAACTGTGATTGGGGATGCAGATCCCATCTTTCTCACAGTAAAACTGAGGAAATTTGGATTCACAGAGTTGCTGAGCGTGGGTCCTGCTAAAGAAGAAAAAAAGCCAGAAGAGAAGAAAGAAGAGAAAAAGGACGGTGGGAAGAAGGAGGAGAAGAAGGTCGAGCCTCCAACAGTTATGTATGTGAATCCAATGCCTTACCCATATACTGTTGTTCAAGATGAGTACAATCCCAGCTGCACTATCTGTTAATTATTTGTTCAGGACCTATTCCCCAATACCAGAGAATTTATGTTCTCTGTGCTTGTAACATGGTATATATATACATATCTGTTCTAGGTAGGTTTCCCAAGGTCAGGATTTGTACTTTCAAAAAGGTGAGTGACAGTTCATGGGAACCTTCCTTAAGACCTTGGAGAACAGAGAACTGGAACTTCTTGTATTTTATTTATTTATTGGCAATAAATTCTGAAATCTACAGCTGTTCCTCCATAAGATTTTCATCCTATTTTGGCATTTGGTAAAGAAGATCCTCAGCAAATGCCTAAAGTTCACAGGTATTCCTCCATGAGATTTCCATCCTATTTTGGCATAGGAAACGAAGTTTCTCAGCAGTACTAGTTTGTTTGTGAAGCTAATTGGTTGCCTATTTCTTTTTACACCAATTTTTCTGAAGGTATTTGGTGGCAAGGAAAGACCATGGTCTAAATGTTAACTTAATCTTCTCTTCAGTGGAGATTTTTCTGATTTTCCTTTTACTGGAATTTTGAAGTTGCAATCCCACTACATCAAAGTTGCAATTTTATCAATTAATAACTGCAATCTAAAAGGTTTTAGAGATCTTTGAATCTAACCAGTTCTTCAAAAATATAATTTTGAAATTACAAATTTCTACATAACCAAATGCTAACAAAGTTAACTGAAGCAATTTAATTGACTTTTAGAAAACCAGATCTGTGAATCTAACCAGATCGTCAAATTATAATTCTGAAATTACAAATTTCAGAATAACCAATTTCTAACAAAGATGAAACAATTTAATTGACTTTTTAGAAAAACCCATTAAAAAATTTGACTGGATTTTATTGAAGTTACAATTTCATCAATTTATAACTTCAATATAAAAGGTGTTAGAAATCTTTGAATCTACCAGGTCATCAAAATTACAAATTTCTGACCTCGGAAACAATTTAGTTGACTTTTAGAAAACACCATTAAAGAAATAACTGACGAAGCTATTAGACTTAAGGTCTTCTCTACCATAATGCACATGTCCAGAATACAGATGCACTTGTCCAGTTTAAAATACAACAGATATGAAGTATAAGGGGAACAGTCCCCAAGAACACATGAAACTGTTGATTAGAATAAGACTGGATTTTTTGAGTTTCAAAAATGAAAGTCAATGTGTAGCAAAGTATCCTAAATATGAAAGAAATTAAGCAACAACCTGTACAGGAATATGTAAATTCAATGAGCACTTTAAGGATTGATGTATCAAGTTCACAGTGTTAACAATAGGTTATTGGAAAGTTGTGGTCACCCCAGTGGCTCATCAAAACCAGAGAAAGCTTCTAAGAAGTTTAGTCTATTCCTTTATTGACTTTGATCCAAATAAATAACTGAATATTGTTTATTTCTATGTGAAGGCTTTGCTAAAGAACAAATCAAATAAATAACTGAATATTGTTTATTTTTATGTGAAGCTTTGCTAAAGAACAAATCATTGCAGCTCTTAAATAACAGCCAAACTGCACATACAAGACACAAACATGGCTTTATTACTATGTAGATAGGGTACTCGTACCTAGGGGTAGGGTACATGTACGAGTACCGGGTACTTGGGGTATTCGTAATGTACATCTTCTGTCGTACCTCATACTCGCTCCATGTACTCGAGACATCATTATAAAAAAAGGGTACTGATAGGCAAAATGGTACACCGTATCCCATGTTTGGGTATTTCGGGGGTATGACCGACTCAGTAAAATGCAATCCACTGGGAAGATGTAATGACCCCCAACCAAATATGAACTTTTTTTTGCTAACTGTGTATGGAGTCTAGTTCAGGACTTGTTTCAAACACTTTACAACACTGTTCAAATCCCACTGAATATTTTCCAAATCGGGTAGACTGATTTTGCATTGATTTACATTGAATGTGTTTATAATTTTGTGTTCAACACTCATGGAACATAATTTGACTACCAAATGTGCACATAAAAAATATACATATGTATTTAATACTAAGAAATACACTCACATCAACCGAGGAATATATTTGGCAATTTGCATTTTTTTATTGCATGTAACACTAATACAAATAGGTGTTTAAAATAAGATTTCAAGTGTACTTCAGGGGTACGACCGACTCGGTAAAATACAATCCGCTAGGAGAATGCAATGACCCCCAACCAAATCTGAACTAATTTTTTGCTAACTACATATGGAGTCTAGTTCAGGACTTGTTTCAAACACTTTGCAACACTGTTCAAATCCCACTGAATATTGTCCAAATCCGTTAGACTGATTTTGCATTGATTTACATTGAATGTGTTTATGGTTTTGTGTTCAACACTCATGGAACATAATTTGACTACCAAATGTGCACATAAAAAATATACATATGTATTTAATACTAAGAAATACACTCACATCAACCGAGGAATATATTTGGCAATTTGCATTTTTTTATTGCATGTAACACTAATACAAATAGGTGTTTAAAATAAGATTTCAAGTGTACTTCAGGGGTACGACCGACTCGGTAAAATACAATCCGCTAGGAGAATGCAATGACCCCCAACCAAATCTGAACTAATTTTTTGCTAACTACATATGGAGTCTAGTTCAGGACTTGTTTCAAACACTTTGCAACACTGTTCAAATCCCACTGAATATTGTCCAAATCCGTTAGACTGATTTTGCATTGATTTACATTGAATGTGTTTATGGTTTTGTGTTCAACACTCATGGAACATAATTTGACTACCAAATGTGCACATAAAAAATATACATATGTATTTAATACTGAGAAATACACTCACATCAACCCAGGAATATATTTGGCAATTTGCAATTTTTTATTTCCTGTAACAGTAATACAAATAGGTGTTTAAAATAAAATTTCAAGTGTACCTGAAGGTCTAAGTTTGACTGTTTGTTACATTTGCTTGGTACAATGATTTATCAAATTTTATGTAGCTTCCAATCTTCCCATTGATATCTACTTAGTCTATGATTTATCAAATTTTCAATGTGAACGTTCATTGTTCAAATAATCATTGAATCTATAATTATGAATCATGATTCATAATTTATGAAGAAATCTGAAATATGCATGCATGATGTGACTGTGACATATATATATAGTACCCCCGATGTACCCAAGTACCTTGTTTCAAAAAGTGGTATCCCCGTCCCTGTACCCAAGTTTCATGGAAACTTAGGTTTACTATTGCACAAAAACCAATGCACAATGCTAAGAAAAGGTTATCAAAAAGTTGTGGCCATCCCGTTGCTTTAACAAAACAGAGAGAGTTGCTAGGCAATTTAGTCTTAGCCTTTGTTGGCTTTGATACAAACAAATAATTGAAAATTGCTTATTTTCATGTGATGGCTTTGTTAAAAAACAAATAATTGAAGCCCTGAAATCATAGTCAAACTGTAGATACAAGCAACAATCACGAGATTATTATCGCAGAAACACCAATATAAACTTCAGCAATAAACTTCTCTATGATGGCAGCAGCGACCATGACCACAACCATAGCCACGACGGCGATGGTGGCAGTAATGACAACGACCATGACCACGAACAACTTTGGCTTATTAGAGCTTAAAATGGTAAAGAATTATGTCTTCGTCGTTTGAGACCAACATGATGATGATAATGCCTCAACCAACTTTGGCTTCTTAGATCTTAAAAGGGTAAGTAATCGCATCTTTGTCGTTTGAGACCAACATGATGATGATAATGGTGTCATCTGTTTAGACCAACTTCACTTTATTAGATCTTAAAAAGAGATTGTCAAGACATTAATTGTTGTTGTAAGTTGTTGTAAGGATAAATCCAATTCTAGGTAAGTTTTATAGCCAAATGAAGTAGTGTATCTTAAGTTCAATAACCTCTTCCAACATCACACATCCTAGGTTGACTATAGAACAAAGTGTTGCATATCCTTAAAGAAAGTATGCTTAAAATAAAATATTTAAAGAAACTACTAGTCTTAAAAAAAATGAAAGGTATAGAAGTATATATATCGCAGAAGTTTCCGACTTTAGGTTTTCATCCACTAAGCTAGCGACTTTACCTCCGCATCTTTATAGCCCCCCTAATAAACGAGTGTCTCATAGAGAAGGGCTATTTTAATGGTTCACCTAATTTACTCACATTAACATAGAAATAATGACATATATTGTTGACAGCTTTTTGTGAAAGTCCTTTATATTCATTGGAAGTGTTAAAAACATTTGGAATAGGCATTTATATAATGGTTTTTTTAATTGTTTTTTTTATATATATTTTTAAAGTGTTTTTATATAATTAAGTTAAAACAATACTTTTAATTTAGAAAAAAGTGCTTTTTAAATGAGATTAAATTTCAATGAAATTAATTTTAATAAAGTTAATTATAATATATTATTTAGTATTATTTTGTTTTAGTTTAATATTTTATAGAAATATATTTAGTTTTAGTTTTTTATATTTTATTGTATTTAAAAATTTGTAAATGGATTTTTTTATATTTAATTGTAAATAATATTAATAAAATAAAATATATTTTAAACATTTAAGTTGAAGTTTAAGAAAATGAGTTTATTGTTTATGTGTAACTAAGGAATATTATGGTTATGGTTTTTGTTTTATTTATTAAGAATTTTTAAAGCCTCCATTAAAGCATGTATGAATTTATATTTCTCTTTAACTTTCGTGAAAATTATGTGTAGCAATTGTTGTAAAGATTCTCTTTTTTCTCTCTATTAAAGTAATATAATATTAATTTTAAATAATTAGTAATTTAGACTTTAAACCAAATATAATAGTATATATAGTTTTCATTAAAATTTACCATTTTTTCATAAAAAATTTTATAATAATTTATCAGTCACAAAAATTGAATGTCATGTTTTAAAGGGCATATTCACCTCAAATTGCATTGCAGGGTTATAGAGGTTTACAGATTTCTCACAATCCATCTCAATATATAAAATGTCTCAATTTGCATTAGTGAGGTTTTAACCCTAGATGATTTAAACCAGCGTAAATCCAAATCCTAGGCTCTATCAAGCTTCGAGAGGGATCAAATCTCTTTGTAGGTATCCATTGATTTGGTTCAAACCAAAAGACACATATTTTTATTTAAGGTCCACATATAATATTTTATTATTAATATTTAATATTATTTATGGCCCACATATAATATTTTATTATTAATATTTAATATTATTTATGGCCCACATATAATATTTTTTATTATTTTTTATTTTGTTATGTTCTAACATTACAATATTTCCTCATACATGGTTTTAAAACCATGCACATGGTTTGTTTAAAACCATGTGCAAGGCCAACTTTTTTTTTATTTTGTTAAGTAAAAACGTTACAACATCTCCCCCATATTGTGTTTTTTTCCTCACCCATATTTTCTTACGGATAATTAAATTTTTACTTTTTTATTGTTTTGTTAGTTAGGAAGATTACAACATCTCCCATATTAGGTTTTTGTCTGGCCGACATTTATTATGTATGTGCATGGTTTTAAAACCATGTGCATAAAAACCATGTGCAAACCATGTGCACATGGTTTTAAAACCATGCACATGGTTTATGGTTTTAAAACCATGTGCAAGGCCAACATTTTTTATTATTTTGTTAAGTAAAAACATTACAACATCTCCCCCATATTGTGTTTTTTTTTATAGCTGACATAACATTATGTTCTATTTTTTTATAGCCGACATAACATTATGTAACGTTACGTAAGGTTACAACTTTACGTAACGTTACAAGATCTACCCCATACTCGGCTGTAGAGCCCCTCTCGGCCCAATAAAGAAAAAAAAACAATGTGATATATATTGAATCATTCATTAAGAAAAAAAAACATTTTATTAGTAATTTTTTGAATAATTAATTTTATTAGTATTTTTGGGGGAGTTTAACTAAAGATAATTTAAGTTATAAAAAACCAACTCCAATTGTACAACATGTTATAAAAACAATAGTATAATAAACTAGCATACATTCTAGATTCAAAATTAATATAAACAAGCTATTATTTTTGTAAATTATCATTTTTTAAACCAATATATTTTTCTCCTTTAACACATTATATTTATATATAATTCTTAAATTTAATATTTATATAATTATTAAGTATTCATGTAATATTTATAAATATATATATATTTTTTAAATTTAACTCAAGCTAATTTAGATTAAAAAAAATAATTTCAATTATACAACATGTTATAAAAATTAATATATTGAAATTAACTACTAAATTTTATTTTAGACTATAATTTTTATATTTATTTTCTTTCTATTTTGTTATATTAAAATATTTCTATATTATCGTAAAACAAGTTTTAAAGTTATCATAAATAAGCTATCATATTTTTTATTATATGTTTTGTTTTTTAAATTGTTCACCTATTTTTTCTAATATATAAACTTAAATATGATAGTTTATTACATCACTCTTAAGAAATAATACATTATGAAAATGAACAAATCATAAAATAGTTAATGTACTTTAAATATGTACATAAATGTACATTTATTTGTATTGGATCCTTACTTCACAATGAATTTTATAATGAGTATTACATGAATGTAAATGCCAAAACATAACTACAATTTAACATTCCAAAATTAAAGCAATTTAGTTATTTATTTATTTTTATTTAGACAATAACTAATTGTCCTAGAACAACATTTGTTTGTAAAAATGACTTATCTTATCTTTATACTCAATACACCCTTATTTAAGACTTTGTAAAAATGACATACCTTATATTTATACTCAATGCAATATTTACAAGATAGCATTACAAAAGGAGGACATAAAAAAGAAAAAAAAGTAAGAAGTATAAAGTTAATATACATGTATAAACTACTTCATAGTATATGGACATGTCCTTATAATGTAATTAAGGGATATTCAAGGGACATGTCCATATAATGTAATTAAAGGCATGCAAATATAATTATGTAAGTAAGGTTAGTAAATTCGTAAAAAAAGAAAGACCCATTTTATCTTATGGTTAGAACATATATGAACTTGGAACATATATAAACTTTGTAAGGAGGATTGAAGATACACTTTTATGGTTGGCACATATATAAATTATGTAAGGAGGACACATTGGAGGCACACTTTACATTATAGGTGAAAGAGATATGATTAATAAAGAGGTGGAAGAAGAAATGAGCACTTACGTTTTATTAACCAAGAAAGAACTTGTTTATTAAGTCCATGAAAGAGGTTTAATAGAAAGCTTAACTTTGTAAATTTAAATATTTACCAAAAAAAAATAAACAATTTTTTTTGATGAACCATTTAATTTCTATCAAATAAGCATGTATTATCATTTGGAGTAGAGTTTGAAATTTAAATTTTTAAATGTAAATTTATATTAAAATATGAAATATTAAGATATTAAATTATATGTTTGAATAACCACATTATTATTATTATAGTGCTTATTAAATACACATTTTTTTATCACATGGAGTACATAATATATTCTTAACTTTATATATGTAAACCTACACCATGAAATAGTGACATAAGGATCATGGTATATTGAAATTTTTTTTATGTAAAAAGATAAATGTATTTTTTTTCTATGACATAAATATCTCTACCTTTTAAACTCAATTCTACATGGTAACACATTCTTATTTGATAAAAACTAAGTGTTTCATTGAATACATACATCACAAAATCAATTCTACCCATGCTATGAGCATTTTTTAGGAAAATATGTGGAAAGTTAGTAATAGTCATTTATTGAAAACAAACATATTCACATTTCAACCAATACGCCATGATGTAACTAGTATGAAAGACTACTCTCTTGTTATTGCTTTCATTTGAATAAGGACCATGCTATATTTGGGCCTTATATGTTTTTATGGATTATTTCTAATATTTAATCAATATAAGATATTAATTTTGTATAGTGAGATTTTTATGTCATTAAAACAATTCGAAGACACATATGTTAAGAATATGAAAGGGCAACTCTGTCGTATTGTAAATCAAAGCATTTCCAACTATACTCAAGTATACATCCCACACTAAAATAAAAAATATGTATTTTTACAATCTCGACATTTTCTTGTTTGTCATCATTGGAATCTATTCATGCAATGTTTAATAAAATTCCATTTCTAATTTGATGATGTTGATTTTGACATTTTCGTGTTTTCCATCACTAGAATCCGATTTGCAACTCATGAGAAATCTTGCAAACAATAATAACAAATACATGCTCCAAGCATTGGCTATGCTATTGCGTGATCTGTCACAAATTTCACCAATGGTTCAAATGCACAGTAAGATGATGACCATCAACTAGAAAAAAATATATTCTTATGTGTAGGGAAGAGAGTAATGTTATCCTACAAATTATGGGTCTAATAAAGATTAGTAAATGATGCATGCAGAGTGGTGATGTAAATTATATGCACACTTGTATCTATCTCTCATAAGTTACTACCCTATGTTGTCCCCACATTTTAAAATTACATTTGGCCTCCATGAGACCAGTCTCAACCAAAGAAAATACTAATTCCACACATAAATTGCAGTAACAAGAAACAAACCCCCCTCAAGATTGCTTGGGAATTGACTATCCATAAAAACCAAGGATTGGCATTAACAAGGTCAACCATTGAAATTGGTAACAATGAATGCCAAGGATTGACCTTTATAGCAATACCATGCACTGCAACATTAGAAGGAATGTGAGTTACACTATCATTCTCCTTAGAATGCTATGCAAAGATTAAATTCACTTCATATGTATGACTTCGTAGAAAGGAAGAGGCACACCTTCATTCTTTGTCCCTTTCACACTTAGAATTGTAACCCTCAATCCCTGCACTCCCCCTACCAAAGGAAAATACCATGTTGATTTCCAATATAATTAGAGTCAAACTAGATCACTACCTAGATTTTGTTATTTTACTCACATATATATACTTCTCTTATGATAAATTAATGTGCATTTAATTTTACTTGCCATCGATTACATGGGTTTCCATTATTGCTTATCGGTACTTGCAATAGAGTTTCTTTTCAATTTCATCTACTACTATGCTTACCATAAATTAGCTAAACTTGCTTTCAACACATAATATTATATTATGTACATATACACAACTTTATTTCATTTGACAACATATTGAAGTTCTATTCGACTTTTTCATTTCCCCCGCTTTGGAGGTATGCTAGTTATATTCAACACAAAGAATGTTAAATCAGAGTACTCTACACAACAAATGTAAATATTCTAGTTACTTAATAAAATGATAAAAAAAAATGCAATAAATGATCAAACTACTAAAATAATAGCATATATAGAGTAGTACAAGAAACAATACAAATTGTTGAAATCTTTCTATGGAAAACTCAAATAACATAATTTATAGGTTCTTTGATTTTTCTCAAATAAAGCTTTTACTGAAGATGACTTCAAAAACCCTAAACAAATTAATAACTTCTCAAATTTTGAAAAACAATATCCTTAACAATACATAACAAATACTCATAACATAACAACAACAAGGTCTTCTCTACAATTCAAATGAGCTAGAAAAAGTACTTTGCAACAAGTTAAAAGTAGAATATGTGTTTTCAGTCTATTCTTATTTATACTAAAATCCTCTAACCGTGCCTTTATTCGATCCAGTTAAAGGATAATAATCTCATTGATCCATAAAATCATGCACTCTTATTTCAAAGATCTTGTTTTATTCCTCAATCAAATAAGATAGATCAACAAATAGAATTATGATCATGACTTGATTGGTCTCCTGAAGCGCTTTTACATAATCCCATATTTCTCTCACATTATTTTTTGATTCATTCATGGAGACTAAGGAACCCAAATTCAACTTGCTCACTTCATCATTGGTCCATTGTATAAAATACACATAGCTCATTCAAAAAGTCATAGTCAAACTAAAGCATGTCGCATTTATCTTTGAAAATTCAAGCAAGTCAAGCGTATGTAACCCAAAATGTCTCATATTATCATAATCATTAGAGTTTGGTACAAGCTTTAGTATTTCGTGTATAAAATATGTCACATAAACTATAATGTGGGCCTTGAAATCCTATAATATAATGTTCCATCATGCTCCTCTCTACAATTTTTTCTAAAGTCATATGCCACAAATTGTGTGATGGAAGTCTTTCCATGATAGCCAATTGTCTACTCTTTTTTTCTTTTTTTTTCATTTAGCTCTTTTGTAGGTGTAGGATGTAGTCTGGCTAACCACTAGCTTTGTTTTTCTAAGCTTCTTTCTCTTCCATGCACCATGGTTGGGATTGGGAACTATACTTGTAGGTGTAGGATGTAGTAGAAAAAGAGGATTGGACTTAAGGACAATCTAATTGAGCTTCATTTTGTTATGGTTTTCTTGTACAGTTGTGACTTTAAGAAGGAAACTTGTAGATTTTGTGGAGAGTGTGGATCCATTATTTGGAGTACAATGGGAAGGCCATCTCATATGCTCTAGAAATACTAATGTGCTTTTTTCTTTGCGAGTTTTAGTCTTGGCCTCATAATGGGAAGTTGCTCCCTTTTGTTTGTCTTCTAGAATAAGCATTAATTATGTATTTGTGGTCAAGAATTTGAGGATTTTTATCACTTCGTCAAGACTCACTACTTAGTTACCTTACCCATACATGGAGTCTTGCTTCTTCATATTCATACCTTTCCAATTTAGTGGCCCTTAACTCCTCATTATAGATTCAAGAAAACAATGCTTTAAGATGTAATGCACAAAAATAAGGATTTGGGGGCCACTTGTAGAGGTAATGTAGTACATAGTTATGGAGATAAAATTCACTTAGCTATTTTTTCACTCTCGTCACCCTATTTACATGAATTTACATATTCCGTACCTGTATCATCTTGGTATATGAGTCCGTTAACTATTCTTATTTGGAACTTGTGTCATTGTTCCTTAAGAAATATAATATCAATTTTGGCTAGTAGTCTAGAAGTCGACATCTTCTCAAATAATTTTACCATCTTGGAAATTGAGTCTTTCAAGATGTCATTTCTTTCACCTTTCGTGGTCACTTCACCTTTAATATTTTCCAACTCAATAGTTTAAGCTATTATTTTCTTCCTATAATTGTCACTTACTATATATATGTTGCATTCTCATAATCTTGAATTTCTCTTGCAAGTTTGTCAATTATTGTTTAAGATGAAATGGGTTCAGCCCCTCACCAATACCCTCTATGTTTATTAGTGTTTCTACCAAATTTTCCTATCTGAGGGCCTCAACCTCAGCCTCTTCTAACTTAGTCATGAGGTTTTCTATGATATTTTCTTTATTCTTTTTGTTAAACTTGATTTTTGTTCCTATTTCAAGTCCTTAGTTGTCATAGGGAAAGTATCTCCCCCTATACTCACTCTAGTGGTGCAAAGAGGAGGGATATCCAATTGCTTTCCTAGTTCGGATATGGTTCTAATTATCCTATTGGTGGATTGTTCCATTTTCTCTAAAGAGTGGCTCCTTACTTTGAGTTTTAGAGGAATGTTGTTAGGGGTTCCCAACTCAATCAAAGTGGTAAATACCTCCTTATCTTTCTCCTATACCTTGGTTCTCTTCTTATCCCTCTTCTTCTTGCTAGTTTCTTCCTTGTCTTTTTCTCTCTTCTTCATCCTATAGTCTCTTTTAGGAGTATCTTCCTTGGTTGCAATCTGTAATGTTGTGACCTCTTTATTTCTCATTACAGTGAACTTATCGCATGCAATTTTTTACAATGTGTATTTCTAAGGCATCACATACAATTAGTTTTATTAACCCATCATGGGTTAGTGCTTATTATTTACCCCTTTAAAAATTAACATTCATTTCCTTTTGGGTTTGTGTTAAGTACAACACATTGAGGTTCTCTCTAAGTTTTTGGTGAAACAGATGTCTTAAATGTGCTTAATTTATCAATGCTTCACGATCTTTAGACTGGAATGAACCTCACTATGAAAAAAGGTTGAAGGAGAAAGAAGCAATTCAATGTACACGGATCAAACAATCATGGTGAAATCGAACAACCAAGAGACAAGAATTGGTTAGCATAACATTACATCCATTATCATTAATCTCAGTGTAATACAATCGTGATACAATAGGGATAATTTGAATCCAATAGGTATGATTTGAATTCACCCACTTGGATTGACTACAATGCTAACTCAATGTGGGAAAATCACCACTAGAATCTTACTAATGTAACTCAGGACAATTAAATCAATTCTTAGTTAGTTAATTGAACAATATATGTAGGAAAAGGTGCCTAACCTCCTTAAATCAGGAAAATGTGGTGCTATACTAACTCAATATGAACTAACTGATGCCCCTATGAGGATAACTCAACACATACTAAGGTGAACTGTTGGTGGGACTCCCAAGATTTAGTGTGGTTCCTAAATTATAGGGATTGACCTCTGGATCTCCTAAAATCATGCAAAATGGTGCATCAAGTGTTAGGTGGGCCCCATATGACTTCCCCGTGGAACTTGTGAAGTGGCAGCATACTCCTAATCTAGGAAATGGCATTTACACTATGGTGGTCAAGGGAGGATTATAATTAATCCTAACAGCCCCCCTTAATCCAAACTTGGAAAACATGGGCCCTAGAAACTTAGAGAAAAGGTCACCAATACAATATAATGAAAAAAATAACTACTCAATAAACCGAGGAAATGGGGAAAACCTCATGGGAACCCCCCGTCAAAATGAACAACAAAACCAAGAACAATAATTGAATCAAACCTTTACACTAAGAAGAGATATGAGATAGACAAATCTCTTTCCAGTGAAATATTTGGTGAATCTATCTACAATTTGCTCCTCTATAGGGAAGTAATGTAGAATGATATCCTTACTATGCATAAGTTCCCAGATGTAGTGCATGTGGACTTCAATGTCATTGGTCCACCGCTTTTGTACTGGATCACTAAATATCTTGATTGCACTTTAATTATCACAGAAAAGGTCTATTGAAGGAGAAGTGTGAATGCCAAACTCTGTCAAAATCCCATGTAGCCAAGCTTCCTAAATAGATGCATTCAAAACCCCCGATACTCTACTTCAGTTGAAGATAGAGAAAGAGTTACTTGCTTCTCGCTTGGATAATAGATTGGTCCAGATCCTAACATGAACACAAATCCTAATGTAGATTTCATTTCATTACTGTCACCATATAGTTTGAATCAATAAAACCAATTATATCTAGTTGAACACCAATAGAATAATGGATCCCAAACTCTCTCGTACCTTGCACATAATGCAAGATGTGTTTTGTTGCTTTCCAATGCAAATCATTTGGATTCTGCATGAATATGACAACAACACTCACAACATAAGATAAATCTAGCCTTGAATGGGTGAGGTACAATAGGATACCAATCAGTTGTTTGTATAGTGTACTATCAACCAGTGGTGTAAAAACACCTTCTTCCAACCTAATGCCATATAAGAAGGGGAAGGATGGTTCTTTATAATCAGTCATGTGGTATCTTTTGAGAAAATATCCTCTCTATATGGACCATGTAATCATGATTCCCAAATATTTTTGATTCACTTCAAGGCCAATAAATTGTCTTAGCAACCCTAGATCAGTCATGGAGAATTCCTTTCTCAAAGCTGACTTGATATCCCTCAATCCATCAGTTAAGCCACTTGTAATGAACAATTCATCCACATATAGAACAATCAATAATAAGCAGCCACCTTTTTGTTGCATGTAGACATTGGAGTCATACTTGCACCTCTCAAATTTCAGTGACAGTAGAAAGGCATCCATCTTGGCATACCATGCCCTTGGGAATTTCTTGAGCTCGTAAAGAGATTTCCTTAGTTTTCAAACAAATGATGAATCTTCAGTGTACCCTTCAGGTTGTCTCATGCATATCTCCTCTTCCAGGTCACCATGGAAGAAGGCACTCTTCACATCCATGTAATGTACTTCCCACCTTTTCGAAGCCGCAATGGCCAAAACTAGCCTTATGGAATCCATTCTTGCAATAACAATGAATGTCTCATTATAGTCCAGAAAATAAACTTGTGAGTACCCCTTTGCCACTAACCAATCCTTTTACTTGGTAGTGGATCCATCTGTTGCTAGTTTGGTCTTGTATATCCATTTGCACTGAACTAGCTTCCTCCCAAGAGGCAAGGAGACTTATATTGATGTGAAAAATGAAGTGGAATACAAATGTAAATGTGGAATGATAGGTAAATAAACAATGATTTGAATGTAAATATGGATTTAATGGAACCATGCTTGGAATTCAATGTAAATAAGGCATAATGTTTATGAAAGTTAATCTTTACTCTGGTGTTTGTAATGTATTGTCTGGAGCAAAGAAAAATACCGAGATGAATGGTAGGGATGCTTCTATTTTTATGGCTTGTTGGATTG
>LPNX010778450.1:56002-86002 GCA_001517045.1 Pseudotsuga menziesii | reverse complement strand
ATCATCATCATCATCATCAACATCAACATCATCACCATCATCAACATCAACATCATCAACATCATCATCATCATCGTCATCATCATCATCATAAACATCTTCATATTCATCTTCATCATCATCATCATCGTCATCATCATCGTCAACATCATTTTCATCATCATCAACATCACCATTGTCATTATCCTCATTCATCATCATCATCATCACCACCACCATCGTCATTATCCTCGTTCTCATCATCATCATCTTCGTCAGCACCATCAATGTCATCGTCTTCATTGTCGTCGTCATCATCATCATCATCATCATCGACATGGTTATCATCATCATCATCATCATCATCACCATCATCATCATCATCATCATCATCATCAACATCACCATGATCATCGATCATCATTGTCATCATCATCATCGTTGTTGTCATCATCATCATCAACAATAAAATCATCATCAACATCACCATCATTGTCATCATCATCATCATCATCATCACCATCGTCATCATCCTCATCCTCATCCTCATCATGATCAACATCCTCATCGTCAACATCCTCATCCTCATCCTCATCGTCATATTCATAATCATAATCTTCATTGTCATCATCATCACCATCACCATCATCATCATCATCAACATCATTATCGTCATCGTCATCATGATCATTATCATCATCATCGTCATCGTCGTTGTCGTCATCGTCGTCGACATCATCATCATCTTCATCTTCATCTTCATCATCATCATCATCATCTTCTTCATCATCGTCACCATCCCTGACTTCATCATCATCATCTTCTTCATCATCGTCACCATCCCTGACTTCATCATCATCATCATCACCATGATCATTGATCATCGGATCATCATCATAATCATCACCATGATCATCATGATCATCGTCATCATCAACATCGTCATCAACATCATCAACATCATCGTCGTCATCATCATCACCATCATCACCATCATCATCACCATCATCATCATCCCCATCCTCATCCTCCTCCTCATCATAAACATCTTCATCTTCGTCTTCATCTTCATCATCATCATCATCATCATCATCATCATCATCGACATCAACATCATCTGATCCAAAAGGATATTGGTGGCCACCCACTTATTCCACTTGGACCCCCACCATTGCTTCTTTTAGTTTTCCAGTTTCCTTAATTGTAGCACAATTTACTATTTTTGGCAGTTTTTGAGTCCTACACTTCCGGAGCCATTTTGAGGCCCTAAACGATGTTTTTTCGGCATCGAGTGGTCAAGTAAATATGAGTCCGTTTCGGACTCGATATTTGCTGCAAATGGATGTAGTCCTTGAAGAGATCTTTCTAACTATGTATCATGCACATCAAACGGAGGTAGTATGCCAAAGTTACAACCTTGAAAAATTGATGTACCAAGTTACTCAACAGGGCCCACATTCTAGCGTTTCACCTCCTAGGGTTAGGTTTTTGGATGTGTAGGGTTTCCATTGTTCTCAATAATATATAGGCATTCGATCCTCATTGTAACAAAGAGTTCAGAGGCATGTAGCCGCCACATCACTCCTCAGAGATAAGCTACCAACACTCTAGCTAGTTTATTTCAATTCTGTATGTAAACAAGTTTCAGTTCTTTGATTAATGAAATGAAGTGTTATTTCCGCTGCATATTTGTTTCTATGGTTATTTGTGTATTTTGTTGCGTTCCTGCATAAATCCGAATCATCATCACCATCATCAACATCAACATCATCAACATCATCGTCATTATCATCATCATGAAGATATTCATCTTCATCTTCATCGTCATCATCATCATCATCATCATCATCATATTCATCATCATCATTATCATCATCATCATCATCATCATCATCACCATCGTCATTACCCTCATTCATCATCATCATCATCATCATCACCACCACCATGATCATCGATCATCGTTGTCGTCATCATCATCATGGTTGTCATCATCTTCATCATCTTCATCATCTTCATCATCATCATCATCATCATCATCATCCTCATCGCCATATTCAGAATTATAATCATGTGTCATCATCATCACCACCACCACCACCACCACCATCATCATTGTCGTCATCATCATCATCGTCGTCGTCCACATCATCATCATCTTCATCTTCATCTTCATCATCGTCATCATCTTCACCATCCCCGACTTCATCATCATCATCGTCACCATGTTCATTGATCATCGATCATCATCATCAACATCACCATGACCATCATGATCATCTTCATCATCAACATCATCATCAACATGATCAACATCATTGTCATTATCATCATCATCATCATCGCCATCATCATCATCACCATCGTCATCATCCTCATCCTCATCATCATCATCATCATAAACATCTTCATTAACATCTTCATCATCATCATCATCATCATCATCAACATCAACATCATCACCATCATCAACATCACCATCATCAACATCGTCATCATCATCATCATCATAAACATATTCATCTTCATCTTCATCATCATCATCATCATCATCAACATCATCATCATCATCAACATCGCCATCATCATTATCCTCATTCATCATCGTCATCGTCATCACCACCATGATCAGCGATCATCGTTGTCATCATCATCATTGTTGTCATCATCATCATCATCTCCATCATCGTCATCATCCTCATCGCCATATTCATAATCATAATCGTGTGTCGTCATCATCACCATCTTCATCATCATCATCGTCGTCGTCGTCGTCGTCAACATCATCATCAGCTTCATCTTCATCTTCATCATCATCATCATCTTCATCATCGTCACCATCCTCGACTTCATCATCATCATCATCACCATCATCGTCACCATGATCATTGATCATCGATCATCATCATCAACGTTACCATGATCATCATGATCATATTCATCATCAACATCATCATCATCAACATGATCAACATCATCATCGTCATCATCATCATCATCATTGCCATCATCATCACCGTCATCATCATCCTCATCCTCATCATCGTCGTCATCATAAACATCTTCATCTTTGTCTTCATCTTCAAACATCATCACCATCATCAACATCAACATCATCAACATCATCGTCATCATCATCATCATAAACATCTTCATCTTCATCTTCATCATCATCATCATCATTAATCAACAACAACATGATCACCATCATCAACATCACCATCGTCATTATCCTCATTCATCATCATCATCATCATCATCATCATCATCACCACCACCATGATCATCGATCATCGTTGTCATCATCATCCTCATCCTCATCGCCATATTCATAATCATAATCGTGTGTTGTCATCATCATCATCATCATTGTCGTCATCGTCGTCGACATCATCATCATCTTCATCTTCATTCATCATCATCATCATCTTCACCATCGTCACCATCCCCGACTTCATCATCATCCTCATAACCATCATCATCACCATCATCATTGATCATCGATCATCATCATCAACATCACCATGATCATCTTCATCATCAACATCATCATCAACATCATTGTCATAATTGTCATCATCATCATCGCCATCATCATCACCATAGTCATCATCCTCACCCTGATCCTGATCATCATCATAAACATCTTCATCTTCATCCTTATCATCATCAGCAGCAGCATCATCTCATCATCATCATCATCAACATCAACATCAACATCATCACCATCATCAACACAAACATCATCAACATCATTGTCATCATCATCATCATAAAGATCTTCATCTTCATCTTCATCTTCATCATCATCATCATCATCATCATCAACATCACCATTGTCATTATCCTCATTCATCATCATCATCATCATCACTACCATCGTCATTATCCTCATTCTCATCATCATCATCGTCATCATCACTACCATCGTCATTATCCTCATTCTCATCATCATCATCGTCGTCAACACCATCAATGTCATTGTATTCATTGTCGTCATCATCATCATCATCATCATCATCATCGTAATCATCTTCATCATCATCATCATCATCATCATCATCATCATCATCAACATCACCATGATCATCGATCATTGTTGTCATCATCACCATCATTGTTGTCATCATCATCATCAATGATAACATCATCATCAACATCATCAACATCATCGTCATGATCATGATCATCGTCATCATCATCATCATCACCATCATCATCACCATCGTCATCATCCTCATCGTCATCATCATCATCATCATCAACATCCTCATCTTCATCTTCATCTTCATCTTCATCATCATCTTCATCATCGTCGTCGTCATCATCATCATCATCACCACCACCATCATCACCATCGTCGTTATCCTCATCCTCGTGTCTCCCTAAACCTATGTCTCCCCTCTAACATCGCACACACACACACACATCCCTATGTCTTCCCTTACCACTAGCACCCCCTAACCTATCTCTCTGATACACACACACACACACATCCCTATGTCTCCCCTTACCACTAGCACCCCCTACCCTATCTCTCTGATACACACACACACACACATCCCTATGTCTCCCCTTACCACTAGCACCCCCTACCCTATCTCTCTAGCACACACACACAAATCCCCATGTCAGACCTTACCACTAGCACCCCCTACCCTATCTCTCTGGCACACACACACAAATCCCTATGTCAGACCTTACCACTAGCACTCCTTAACCTATCTCTCTAACACACACACACACACACATTCGTATGTCTCCGATTACCACTAACACCCCCTAACCTATCTCTCTCTCACACACACACATATCCCCATGTATCCCCTTATTACACATCCATAGAGTTGTAAAACAATATAGTTAGGTTGAAGAAAGGGGAGATGTTAAGGCGCAAAGACTAAGGAAGTGCTTGTTAATTCCCCCTAAACCTTGAATGATCCCTTAGCCGTGCAACTACCTTCTTAAATGCTCCAAAATTCTATTAAAGTACAACGCGCACACATTTTATGTACCCAAAACGCACCCCCGTTTTAGTTAACAATAATGCGTGCACTTTTATTCTCAATATAAACAGTAGCAATCGTTGTCCGAGAAACACTCTAAACACATTTTCACAAGTTTAACAGTCTGTGCGTAAATTCAGGTTACAGACAGTGCGTGAACAATATCTTCTTCACCATATTTTCACACAAAATTGTTTTGTGAATCAAGCATCTCCACCACAAGTTTCTAAGTATTGCTTGGAGCATGGTATACATTGAGGAGTAAGAAATAAAGAATGAATTGAGCAAGAAAGAATCCGTTAATTGAGCAAGGAGCCACATAGAGCATCTCCACCATTGTTTTTCTTGCAATTGAGGAGCTAGCAAAGGCAACATTAATTTGGTCAATGTGGTGGAGTATGTAGACACAATTGAGCAAGAAAGAAACCAAGCTTGGAGAATTTCACGTTGAGGGGCACCATATAGCATCTCTACCATTGTTTTTCTTGCAATTGAGGAGCTAGCAAAGGAAATGTATTCTTCCCATTATTCCCCCTAGCTCAAGAGTATGTAGACACAATTGCTCAAGAAAGAAACCAAGCTTGGGGAATTTTCCATTGAGGGGCACCATAGAGCATCTCTACCATTGTTTTTCTTGGAATTGAGGAGCTAGCAAAGGAAACATTCTTCCCAATCTCCCCCCTATCTTGAGTATCTAGACACAATTGAGCAAGAAAGAAACCAAGCTTGGGGAATTTTCCATTGAGGGGCACCATAGAGCATCTCTACCATTGTTTTTCTTGGAATTGAGGAGCTAGCAAAGGAAACATTCTTCCCAATCTCCCCCCTATCTTGAGTATCTAGACACAATTGAGCAAGAAAGAAACCAAGCTTGGGTAGTTTCCCAATTGATCATTGTGGTCATGGGAAACTCACGCAATCGAGCAAGAAAATAAGCAAGGAAGCGGATACCCAATGAAATCCTTGAAGAAATTAGAGAGAAGAAAAGAAATGTCATGACCAATCGAAGACACTCTCTAGACACTCAACCAATTCCGGTTGTTGAGGATGCCACAGTTCTTCCTACCAATCCACATCAAGAAAGACAAAAGCATTCGCTTGAGGGGCCTTTGGTCACGATAACAGTAGAAGAACGAGCACTGCATGGTACTGATCAAGGAGTAAAACGTAGGTGCACATCAAGGCCACTTGAAACCTTTGCAGATTTAATTGAATGCGAGTATACAAGTGACGAAGTGAGAGAGACATTGAATGTCGGAGGTATTCTCGAAGAAGACAATGTTGTTCAGACCACCCAAGAGGATTTCCAATTGCCACCGTCTGACCGTCAGGAAGAAACAAAAGGACATGAAGCTCATGTTCAAATGCCAAACCGACTGGGTGATATGGTGCAAGGTGCAATTCCAACCTCCCTACCTCCATTAGCAACTTCACACCGAAGAACTCCAAAACGTATACAAATCAATGAAAGTGTTATTGGTTCGCTTGAAGGTACGTTGTCTAAATGCAATATTGCATATCAAGCTCAACAGATACTTATCAACTATTTTGATTCTAAATGTGATGGAGATAAATGTAGATTATTTATATCGTTGTTAAAATCTACGTCTATGACTGTTGTTAGGAAAAAATTAAGGATAAAGATGATAAACAGTTTTGAACCAAGTTCTTATGTTGTCAGAAGTTTGGTGGATGCATTTAGTAATATTGGAAAGAAATACTGTTCAAAGGATCACAATGCAACTCGTCATGTGTTGTCACAATCAATCGTGAACAAAAGCACCAGGGCCCTTCACCTTCTTAAGCCTACATCCAAACTTGTAGGATTGGATATCAAAGTACTTTGTAGGTATTGTTCTAGAAGAGAACAACTTGACTCTGGTGAAACAGATGTCTGGTCCTTCATTGGCAGGTTGCCACGCTCCGATATGAAGCTTACTGATACGGTAAAGGGACTGGTGCAAGAGTTTTCACATGACAATAGTAGACCTTCATCCAATCAAAAAGATGTACTAAAATTGAGAATGGGTTCAAGGGATCGTGAGCCCCACATTCAACATCTTCTTCACATGACACAAACTGAATTATATGAGAGATTTAGGCATGAACATAATGAACTTAACTTGGGCCAAAGATCCTTTGAGAAATGCAAACCATGGTATGTCAAAATAAACACAACTCGTAACACATGTTGTTGTTGATATCACATTGAGTATGCTTATTATTATGACACACATATACATATATTGTGTGTTTTGCGTAACACTCTTGTGCAGAAATGCTCAACTACATTGCCACCAACATCATCTCGAGAGTTTACCCATAGCATCTTATTTAGAAGGACAAAAGGTTGCACATTTTATCAAAGGCCTTGCATAGATGGGACATGCTCAAGGTGTGGTGGAATGTCATTTTTGGACACATGCATACATGTCATCGATGAGCATGACCTTGGGAGACATGAAGTGAACTTATAGTCATTCAAATATGTCACGTATGATATTGGTGGAGGGAATGAAAGGAAAAAAATACAATTGGTCACCTCTTAGGTTAGCAACGAGTTCCTGAATAGTATTTTTTCCTTCATCTATTACTACTTCATATATGTAACAACCTATTGATATGTACATCTTTATTGTTGATCTACAAAGTACTGGTATGCAACTTCATGGAGGAATTATTTGAAAAGACACAACAATATGTAAAGCATGTACATGTGGCTCGTTGGAAAGATGAGCAGTTTAGAGTGTGCAGGGATACATTTCCTACTGGAACTATATTATCAGTAGTCGATTTTGCAGAAAACTACACTCTTCAACTACAGAACGAGATTCAGAGTCAATATTATCACTCAGATCAGGTCAGCATAATGGTCCATATCACCTATAGACATGGGGAAGATAGTACTGAAGAGAACATGGTTATATTGAAGGAGTATCACTTTTACATAAGTGATGACAGGTGTCATGACTTGGGTTTTGTACAACACAGCTTTCAATTGTTCTACAAACACTTGGAGGATAACGATATACAGATGGAAAAACATTGGATTTGGTTTGATGGTTGTGCGGGGCAATTCAAAAATTCCTGTGTCTTCCAATCGTTGTGTATTCTCCACAAGAGGCACAAGGTGCCACATATTTGGAACTATTTTGAGACCGAACACAGAAAAGGGGAACATGGTGGAGCAGGTGCATGCATCAAGACTGCATTACGTAGGAAAGAGATGAAATTCACAACTATTTCGCTCATCCGAGATGTAAAGACCATTGTTGCATGGTGTTCTTCAGTGATGGGGCAGGGAGCTAGAAGGCAAGAAGACCATTCATCTCAAAAAGTACATGTACATAGATATTTTTGGGAGGTGGTCGATGTAGATCGATCACACCTATATGAGTGCAAGACTATCCAAGGAAATCATGCATTCGATTCAGTTAAGACATTAGACAATGCTATAGTTGAAATGTGGACAAGAAAAGTATCTTGTTTTTGTTATCCATGTAGCAGTGGTGAATGGGACACATGTGGATCCACAGATTGGGTTGAAAGCTGGGATTGTGTATCACTCCCCATTGGTCAACAAATAACTGTAGAATTATCCCAGTTGGAGGAGGGCCAGTCGAGTATTTCACATGACTATGACCACATTTCAGATATCATACAACCAGGTTCGACTATTATGTTGATCACTTTGAAATGTTTGACGACTAGTTGTGTTTAGTTAGCTGACTCCTAGGTCTGCACTTTATTTTATGCAGGGCACATATACGCAGTGGTTGCCCTGAGAGACAATGAATGGTACACTGACTACTGGTTGGCAGGTTGCTTGGATGGGAAGAAGGTCCTCATTGTCTCATTAAGCGACTCCGAGGGCAATGATTTTCCAATTGGGTCGATGGTTATCAAAGGGGAATATTGGACACAGGTTTCCCACCCACGAAAGAAAAAAGGTATGTATTTGAAGATTATAGACCAGCTCAAATTGTATACCATTATACAAACTTATTTATTGGCACAAACCTCCAGCTGCAAAAAATGCCAAACAAGAACTCATCAAAGTCATGATGCTTGTTGCCTTACTCCGAGCACGAGAGGCTAAAGGATACCTTTTCTATTAGAGGTGATCTCGATGGTCTAGTGGAATGACCACATGTAGGTAGTCAAGTATGTGGTAGTCATATATTTTGGTTTCATGGTCTCATTGATTATTTACAGTTTGATACATTGAGTGCTTGATAGATTGATAAATTCAATAGACTTCTATAATGGATTTGTTGTATTATATTGATACTTACATGACTCATTCCGTATATCCCAAGACCATTATCTACCACTCTATCTGGGATATGTCTATTGCATTTTCCTTGAATCTCGAAGGTGATCCTATAAGGACATCTCCTTGAATCCAATAATTATATCCTCCACTCCGATAATTTGTTTCTCCATGGGAAGCCCTAAACATTTCACGACCCACCGAAATCCCATTTTGATGCACAATTTCTATTCTATGCTTCGGGTAGGGATTCAATAGGTGTCCCTGAAAGCCTAAAGGAGGTGGGATTCAACGTGTGATAGAATGATGGTCATTGCTCAGATTGACGAACCGTCAGCTTCGTTGGATTCAAGACATCAGGATAGTGCTATGGGAGGCCCTCTAATTTGGTTCCATCGATAAGAGACCATTGTTTTGGTCAATTTTAGAAACTAGGGTTTTGCTCAGTAAGTGAATGTGAAATTTTTGTACATGGGGGTCAAATTCGCATATTGCTCGACTGTGAACGTGTGGCTAGAGTTCCCACATGGAACCTTCCTAAACACACTTGTACAACCCACTGAAAGCCCTTTTTTATGCACGGTTTCCATTCTATGCCTCGGGGAGGGATTCAACAGGTGTCCCTGAAAGCCAGTAGGAGGTGGGATTCAACGTGCCATAGAATGATGGTCATTGCTCGGATCGACAAACCGTTGACTCCTTTTGATTCAACACATCGGGATAGTGCTATGGGAGGCCCTCTAATATGGTTCCATGGATAAGAGACCATTTTTTTGGTAATTTTGGAAACTAGGGTTTTACTCAGTAAGTGAATGTGAAATTTTTGCACATGGGGGTCGAATTTGCATATTGCTCGACCGTGAACATGTGGCTAGAGTTCCCACATGGAACCTACCTAAACATGCTTGCACGACCCACCAGAAGCCCATTTTGATGCACGGTTTCCATTCTATGCCTTGGGTAGGGATTCAACAGGTGTCCCTGAAAGCTTGTAGGAGGTGGGATTCAACGTACCATAGAATGATGGTCATTGCTCGGATAGATGAACTGTTAGCTCCATTGGATTCAGGACATTGAGATAGTGCTAGGGTGGCCCTCTAATCTGGGTCCATGGACAATGGATCATTTTTTCGGTCAAATTTAGAAACTATGGTTTTTCTAAGTAAGTGAATGTGAAATTTTTGCACATGGGGGTCAAATTTGCATATTGCTCGACCGTGAATGTGTGGCTAGAATTCCCACATGGAACCTACCTAAACACGCTTGCATGACCCACCAGAATCCTTTTTTAATGTACGGTTTCCATTCTATGCCCCGGGTAGGGATTCAACAGGTGTCCCTGAAAGCTTGTAGGAGGTGGGATTCAACGTGCCATAGAATGATGGTCATTGCTTAGATCGACGAACCGTCAATTTCGTTGGATTCAAGACATTGGGATAGTTCTAGGGTGGCCCTCGAATCTAGGTCCATGGACAAGGTATTGTTTTTTTGGTCAATTTTAGAAACTAGGGTTTTACTTAGTAAGTGAATGTGAAATTTTTGCACATGGGGGTCAAATTCGCATAGTGCTCGACCGTGAACGTGTGGATAGCATTCCCACATGGAACCTTCCTAAACACGCTTGAAAAACCCACCGAAATCCCTTTTTGATGCACAGTTTCCATTCTATCCCCCGGGTAGGGATTCAATAGGTGTCCCTGAAAGCTTGTAGGAGGTGGGATTCAATGTGCCATAGAATGATGGTCATTGATCGGATCGATGAACTGTCGACTCCTTTGGATTCAACACAACAATATAGTGCTATGGGAGGCCCTCTAATATGGTTCCATGGATAAGAGACCATTTTTTTGGTAATTTTGGAAACTAGGGTTTTGCTTAGTAAGTGAATGTGAACTTTTTGCACATGGGGGTCAAATTCACATATTGATTGACCATGAACATGTGGCTAGTGTTCCCACATGGAACTTGCCTAAACATGCTTTCACGATCCACTAGAATCCATTTTTGATGCACAGTCTCCATTCTATGCCCCGGGTAGGGATTCAATAGGTGTCCCTGAAAGCCTGTAGGAGGTGGGATTCAACGTGCCATATATTGATGACTGTTTCTCAGATCGATGAACCATCACCTCCTTTGGATTCAAGACATTGGGATAGTGCTACAGGAGACCCTCTAATCTAGGTCCATGGACAAGGGTTCACTTTTTTGGTCAATTTTGGAAACTAGGGTTTTTTCTCAGTAAGTGAATGTGAAAGTTTTGCACATGGGGGTCAACTTCGCATATTGCTCGACCGTGAACATGTGGCTAGTGTTCTCACATGGAACCTGCCTAAACACACTTGCACGACCCACCTGAATCCATTTTTGATGCATGGTTTCCATTATATGCCTCGGCTAGGGATTCAATAGGTGTCCCTCAAAGCCTATAGGAGGTGGAATTCAACATGCCATAGATTGATGACCATTGCTCAAATCGATGAACTATCGGATCCATTGGATTTAGGACATCAGGAAAGTGCTAGAGTGGCCCTCTACTCTGGGTCCATGGACAAGGGATCATTTTTTTTTGTCAATTTTGGAAAGTAGGGTTTTGCTCAGTAAGTGAATGTGAAATATTTGCACCTAGAGGTCAGCTTGAAGGTGATTGTAGATCTTCTCCCCTTGAAAAAATACTTGCTGCAAACTATTATTCCATGTGTAGCTGTAGAGAATTATGTTACCTGTCCTGAGGTGTTGAGCTTGACTTATTTCCCATCATTGTCAAGCAAGAAATATTCTTTGTTTTTGTTTTAATCAAGGCGAAAGGAGTTGTTAATCTCTATGTGGAGGTGAGTTGATCTTAGGATCTCATATCATTCATGGGATTGGAAACTCAAAAGAAGGTCGTTTCCCATATTAATTTATCTAGGTCATCCAAGAGATGTGAGCATTTGTACGATGAAATGCAAGAGGAGACAATTCCATTATGTCAGTAACCATGTAATGGAACATGTTTATGTTTAGAAACAAGTGGCCAACCTATTACGCCATTATTAAAAAATATATATATCTTCACGCTACGAATGCTTTGAATAATACTCCATAAACATGAGTTTATAAAACAAGATTCAGAATAGTACTTCTCTAATCAATTTAAACTATAATAAAATCACACATAAATTTCATCTCTTTCAAATTTGTTACTCGAGGCCATTCATCAAATGCCATGTACATTAACAAAATGATAAAATAATGTGCAGGATATACATAATGTGCAGGATATAGTCATAACCATTATTTTAAATCAATCTTATAATACTCAAATACTTTTAGGTTTGATGTGTATCCCACGTATTCATTGGATGAAAGACATCATGCCAAACACTAATTTTATTTATGTAGACCACACAGGTGCATCACTTAGGTGTGTCAACTTCGTGCATACTTTAAAATTTTGTTTCGTTGTTATGTGGGTAAGGTGCTTTTGTATTCCACCTAGTTGGTTCAGTTGCTTAGCTGTGCTGGGTGCTTATGTGTATTAGGTATGTTCCATCTTTGTGAATACAATTTAACATTGTTAATATAACATTGTATATGCAATTGGATCGTGGTAAAAAACAACTAAAATGTACATTTTTGTCATTACGTAATATTGTAATTGTGCATTGTTCTCAAATTTATAACTGATATCTCCATGCAATCATAAAATCTATAAACATTTGGGAACATTACACATAGAAACATTCTTGGCTACACGTGTATAATCACACATAAAAGATTGAACCATGAAGATCTCAAGAGCCTTGATATGATTTTTTTTTATATCATGAAAGTTATAATACAAAAATAGAAGGCCCATCTATGGCCTGTCAATGTACATGTATCAAAAACATATTTGATGTACATGTGCAAACAAAAGTACATCTGTCCTAGACTGTGCCCCTATACTCTAACTCCGGATTGTACACAAAAATACATATTTGTCCTGGACTAACACATAAAAAATCTAACCTTCTCTTGTTTTTACCAGAACCTGATGCTTTTCACCTTTGTCTATGACCACTATGCATCTCTGGTGACTGCAAATCAATGACAATATTTCTTGATCAGGTAACTGAACTAGTACTGTCCACCAATAACAAAGTTTGCAAATTTATAATATGACTCAATTGTAAATAAAACAAAGACTCAATACATCTGTCAGGGGTATAGGTGCCTCTGGTGTCCTCCTCCTTGCAGAGACTCTCTCTGCAATGCTTTTCTGCTAATAAAAAAAATGTCAATTATCTCAAGAATTATCAACATGTACATGAATGAGAAAGTACTAATCAATTATGTAAAAAATGAACATCTCACCAAAAAAACCATTTCTAGGGGATTATGCTGGGACTCTTCAGTAGTAATAGGAGCCGTAGGTTGAACATAAACCTCAGTTGTGTGCACTAATGGACCAGGGTGTGGCTACATTCACCAAATGATAAAATATTTAGACATTGTGCATGTCCATAAACAATACAAATGAAATGTACAATTACAAATATTCAAGTAGATGTACCTCAGTGTGACTTATCCCTATTGTAGATGCAGCATTGACCGCAGCATCAACAACCCCACTAAGGTCTAGAATGGATGACTCTACATCCTGATGTTGTAAACATGCGAAAATAACATTAAGAAAAACTACTTATGAAGTGAATTCATAGCTAACCAACAACTTCCATTGGAAGTGTGTACATTACCGTGGGATTAGTAGGTTGATCCTTGTGCACACCCGCTTTGTTCAAGGAAGAGGGTCGTCTGGTGTAAACACCCCCCTTATCTACGTTTGGACTATGGGGAGATCCAAATAAAAGAAATGCTGCAGGGATCTGTGATGATGTCTGCAGTCATAAATTGTTACCATAGTTAGACATGGAGTTGAATGGATGGAATAATATGTACTGAAAAACCAACATGTTGTAATATACTTACCCCTGCCTAGGACATATCTCCCCCATGGGAGTGACCGCTTCCATCAATTTCTTGCCCCTCTTCAGATGCTAATACCATCTGCAATTTTAAGAATTATAAATATTAGCGATCTATAAAGGAATGTACAGTAAGAAATTTAAATAATTAGAACAAGTTTGAGTCATAACCCATGTACTTACATTCTTCAAGTAATTGTAAATTCCACCTTGGACTATGTCTTTGATATCAACATCTCCAGCACCACGTTCTAAGTGGGGTTCCTCCAAATTCAAAATTTGTAAATATTAGACAATCTAATAAATTAATTAAGACTAACACATGCATTAACAAAATGATATGTATTAACAAAATGACAAATGTTTAAATATTACCTCAATGGTGGTTGTTTGGGCCTTGGGTACAACCACACTGGGTGCAGTACCACCCCCGTGAGAGGCATCAATCTCCTACAAGAGTAAATATTGCATATATTACAAATCTTTTAATATGTTACATACATTATGGAAAAATTAAAAATTGAACAATACTAGAGTTTTAAAAGAATGTCCTTACCTGATCACCAGTCATTGTAGTGGTACCATGTCTTGGTCTAGGACCATAAAATGGTCCCCCACACGATGTGTAGACATGTGTCTCACTCTGAGGCACATGGGATGTCGGTCTATCCCCACCAATAGATGTCCCTCCACCACCAGAAGCTGGTGGTTGTACACCAGCAAAGGAAGAGGGCGCTCTCTGGTCAATAGTGGTCGTGTGTCAAGAGACCATCTCAGCTAGAGTAAAAAATGCCTCCCGTGTCTAGGAAACCATGTCATGTGCAGGAGGGATGTCTACCCTCGGTAGCTGGGCACGGGGTGCCGATATCTATGGATTTCCATCTTTATCCCTAGCATTGGGTTGAGGTTGGGGCATCCTGTCAAAACCCCAAATTTTCACAAAAATATAAAATTTTGAGATAACATAAAATGTTTACAGTTGCAGTTACATAACTGCTAGCAGCTAATAGAAGAAATGAAACAGAAAAATAAAAGTAACCATTAACTTTAATACATATAGATTAATGATGTTTTAATTTTGATATGTGATGTAAGTAATCCGCATTTGAATATTTAGCTGTATTGATGGTTTGAATGTCAAGTAGGTGAGGAGTCATTTTCTAGCTGGGGCTTACTTAGTGATTGCTAACGTATCTGGATTTTTAAATCTTTACAGGCTTGACAGATAAATTTTGACCTAGTAAAAGTTTATTAAGGTGTTAAACCAGATATATTTCTTTTAGCTTAAAAGTACTGCTAGAGTAAAAGTTTGCTCAGAAGACTCAAGTCCTGCAAGGTAAAGTAATGTTTCTTTTACTTGATTCACAAATATGATATTACTTAATCTTTGTGTCGTAAGGGTTATTAACATCGCCTTACTATTTGTCTCTTAACAGATAGATCTTTAAGATAAATAAAACCTCCTTCTCTTTTTACTTTAAGTGATATCCAGTTCTTAATAGAGCTCATGGTTTTGTATCATAACTTCTTTTTTTATGACATAAGAGTTTATTGCTATTATTATTGTAATATTTAAAACACTGCTTATCATTATAAAAATAGACCTAAGTCTTTCAGAACATAAGCCTATTGTATACTTTTAAGCTTTGTTTCAATTACGACTCAATATGGTAAATTTATCAGCTTAACATCGCTTGTAATTTATAAGGTATCCTCTACATAAAAATCGTCAATATTGTGATTGGAAATCCCATTTTCTTCATGACCAACATAATGTGACAACTTCACATTACCCTACTATTTACTTTTATGTAAATAAGATGCAATAAAATCCTAGAGAGTTTACTATTCTAAACTCCAAATTCTAACTTAACCTTGATTCAATACATCTTAGAGCTTGGTAGAAAATATGGAGCCCAAAGATTATGTGTTTATAAGATATTTATCCTGCATCCAGTACTGTAGGTCACTTAAAGGCGAAGGAACTATTTCATTGTATAAATGTTAATTATATCAATATATACCTTATTGTTTTAAATCTAATTCTCCAAGCTTAAACATTCATAGTTCATGGATTATAAGAAAATATCAATAAAGGAATTAACAAACTTGCCCACAACTTCTATTAATCTCTTGATCTTTCCTTATAAGTTTGAATGAGAAAGGTCATATGATCTTTACTAGCAAGGCATCAAATTCATAAATAAAATGGTTCTTATCAAATATGATTTTGTGGTTTAAACATTAGGTTAAACGATGGTATACTACTTATTCATCATCGAAGCTTGACTTCGTTTGGAAAATAATATGATATTGACTTTATGTGATAATACATTATCATTACATGCATAATGTAATTGATTTAACAATTATTTGGTTTGAATGATTGCAGTGGAGACTATACAAATGAACCCACTGTGAAGTGAATAGATTTGTGTACACATGGAACTCTCCTTGCCATGCAATACGTGCCTTATAAGCTTTACCTTGCAACCCTATTCTTCATTGTTCAGCAAGGGTTTCGATCTCTCCAATGTTGGGTTCAATGCAGCCATGAGGGCTCGTAGTTGCTCGCATCCAGCTCCACTATCTGTTCATTTTTGAAGATCCGTTTCTTAGGGTGAGAGTTGTGAAGTTCACAGCTCGTAAATATATTGATTTCTGCAACTCAACCTTGCTGTGCGTGAGGGTAGTGTTGTACACAGTCAGTAGTTTAGTATTGAAGTCATGGTTTGGCCACTGCCTTTGCTTGCTCTTGCTTCAGTTGTCGATGTAGTTGATAACCCGAACTCAGCTACCTCCTTCTCAGGTGTATATGAGGGTTTCACTGTTCGAAGCGTTGGTCTGCCTTCTTTGACCTCAGTTATTGACATTACAGGTAACAAATTGTGTTTAAGAAGTTGAAAGATATAAGAAAATACAGATTTCAATTTTACATTCGAGTTCTTATTTATGTTTTGGTTTTCATTTTGCAGGGATAGTTCGCCTTAACATTTGGCAGGAACCACTTCTCATTTGGACTGACGTTCAGTCTACGGGTAAGCCCCGGTTACAAAATGGCTCTCCCTGCTTGTTTAGACCTTAGGGGAATGTTTGCAGTTGGAAGAAGTTACGGCATGGTTGTTGTTCTTCAGTTTATAAGTTTTGTTTTTGTTTTAAAACCCTTGCTTACAACAAGGTGACTCTGGCTCAATGTCGTGACTTGTAATACTTTTTTCTTGTTGTAAAAAAGGATTTTACATTGTTGTATGATTTGTTATAAAATTTGTTAGTTTCATTTATTAAAACTCCATGTTGCGATATGGGTGCACCGGCTCAGAGCTAGTTTTTGTACACTGTTTAAGTTTAAAGCCTTTCAGCCTGTCAACCAATACACAGGGTTTTTAAAAGAAAAAGGATTTTCCTTCGATCTCGGACTCATTTTACCTTAATGCTATTATTGTGACTCTGTGTACTTAGGGTTTTTACCCTATTCGACTGTGAAATAATCAATTACTGTTTATTATTTATTTTGTATTAGGTTCTTCTTAATGGCTTTAAGACTGTCACTCAGTCATATTATAAGTTGTTTTACTTGCTGGCTCAGGAATTTCAAGCTAGGGTTTCCTGAATGAAACCCTCGTTTACATAAATATTTCAATTTGTCTATTATTTAATAAGTACTGTTAATTGTTGAACTTGTTTTTAATTAATGTTATAGGTGTGTTGTGAAAACTCTAAGTGATATTTAACTTTCTATTCTTTTATCTATCCTTAAGGACTGTAAACAGTCTTTTCATAATCTATTTGTTTATTTATAAATATACTCCAAAATAATTGGATTGTAGCCTATGTATTTTATTTATAAAAATGATTTCTAGCAGTTCTTTCTTAAATAGGTATTTAATTTTTATGTTAGTTATAACCCTATCTTTATTGTTTTTAGTGAAATGTTAGCAAGAATTTTATTAGAGTTAATTGTAAACATCAATTCAGTAACTAGTCTGTTCTTGATAATTTAAAAATATTTTTCATAAAACCCTTCTTGTTTATAGTAACTGTTGTCTTAGTTTAGTTAACATTATAAGTAAATGAACTAAGTAATTATAGTTTATTTCTCTGTTTAACTGAATGTACTAAAGTAGTTTACTTGTATCTTTTCTACTGCATTTGCAAATAGTTAAAACACAAAGGAATATATTGATAACATAACACAGTTTATTCTCATGCATATTTTAACTTGAATAAAAAGGAATACTTCATTTATCTACTAAGGTATTTTCTTAACATAATAATAATCCTTCTACCTGTACTAAGCTACTGCTATTTCTAATATATTTACATACATAAGTTTGTAGAACAATAACATAGATAATCAGGTTATTATTCTTTTTGGTGTTAACCTACATACTGAACTAAATTTCTTGCTATTACAAAATACATAACATATCTGATCATTTCAGTCTCTTATCATTTCCTTCATCTACTTTTAAATACTCTGTCTGTGCTGGAGTACGGTCTGGTCCTTCTAGATGTGGAAAAACACAGATTAGAATTATTTTTCATCTATTCAGATTCATTACTTCAAAAATCTAAAATATTACTAACTCTAACATTTTACAACTAAATATTTAACATTCAAAAAACAATCAGATTCACTTTTAACCATCTAACATAGTAAAACCAAAGAATGTAGAACCTGATTAAGATGGACAACAACAGCGTTAGGAGGCCGTTCCTCCCTACCAAACTCTTGGAGAGTGCTCAAACAACACTTCCTCAGGACCCCCGAGCTTGTTCCTGGTATTCTTGGCTGAGAAATGGTGGAGCACGCAAACAATAGACTAGTCCAATGACTTAGAAAACACTCAGCACTCAGCAATAAGATCCTTCAGCTAAAAATATGCACCAGATCACTTAGCAATTAACCCCTCAAACTCTTTCCATAAATTCCCTTGCCATTGAATTTCTCTGAAGTACATTCACTTGAATGATCACTTCTCTAGAATGAGCGGCCTCGGCTCTCTTCAATGGGCATTTTTATAAATATTTCCTAGGTCTTTTGGGTTAGTTGTCATTAATTGAGCCACCTGCTTTGATCCCACTTTCTTAGGGGATCATGACCCCAAATGTAGGGAGGTTGCCACCTGCAACAGTTGGAAGTGGTTTGAGGATGCTGCCACATGTCTGTTTGCTCTCCACCCAGTCTCCTCCACCAATTTGACCAGTAAACACTCTTTTAATAGCTCTCCTAGGCTGTTGTCTCCACCTTTATTTATTTATAATTAAAATATTCAGAATTACATTAAATATCCTTAACTCTGCTGAGTCATCAATTACAACTTAGCATAAAATTTAACTTATTGTTTTTAAATAAAATCAAATAAAATAATATTGTTTTTGCGAAATTGGGGCATGTGACATACACACCCCCTTAGAACATAACATCGTCCTTGATGTTATTTATTCTTCATCCTCAGAATTCCCCTGGAATAGAATTGGATATGCATCTCGCATATTACTTTCCAATTCCCAGGTGGCTTCCTCTGGACTAAGGTGCTTCCATTGCACCTTCACCTGTCCAATGGTGCGGTTTTGAAGTGTGATCTCCCTCCGCCCGAGGATACAGTCTGGTTCCACCAGAAAATCTCCTTCTGGTTCCACCTGTACATCATTCCAGTTAACAACATGAGTAGCATCATGAACATATTTATTTAATACATAAATGTGAAAAAAAGTATGTACTCTTAAATTGGGTGGTAATGCTAATTGATAAGCTACTTGTCCAATCCTGGACAGAATTTCAAATGGACCACATTAACGAGGTGTTAATTTTGCACAACTCCCCAATCTCAGAGAGCTCTTTTTGGGCCTCACCTTGATGAACACATGTTCACCTACCTGAAACTTCTTTGGAGTTGTTTTAAGGTTTGCTTGACTTTTCTGTCGATCCTATGCAACTTTCAGATGACCTTGTAACTTTACAATTTCTTCCATTTCCTTTAACAGTTAAGGACCTAATACCAATCTATCCACCGTATTACTCCAAGAGATAGGAGTATTACATTTCCTTCCATACAAAATTTTGAAAGGACTAAATCTCGTTGATGTCTGATAATTATTATTATAAGCAAATTCTACTAGATACAAATAATCCTCCCATTTACCTGGTTGGTCTTTCACATACATTCTTAATAAATATTCCAGTACTTGGTTTACTCTTTTAGTTTGTCCATCTGTTTGAGGATGGAATGAAGTACTAAAATTTAATGTAGTGTTTAATCCTTTAAACAGAGACTCCCAAAAGTTGCCTGTAAATTTAGGGTCTCTCTTGTAGATTATGACTTTCAGTATTCCATGCAATCGGAAAATCTGTTTTAGAAAGATATCAGCTATGTTTGCAGCTTTATATGTAGTTTTAACAGGTATGAAATGAGTTGCTTTACTTAACTTATCGACTACTACCATGATAGAATCATTTAAATTCTTATTTCTAGGCAGTCCAGTAACAAAATCGAGACTGATTATCTCCCATTTCCAGCTAGGAATGGGTAATGGCTGAAGTAATCCAGCTGGGTGTTGATGTTCAATTTTCACCTACTGACATTCAAAACACCTAGTGATATATTCGGCTGCTTCAGTCTTCATATTTGGCCAAAAATATTATTTTCTTAACATAATTATAGTCTTTTGATATCCTGGATAACCTGAGTATGGAGTTTTGTGGATTTCATCCAAAATTAACAGCTTGACTTTAGGTACGTTAGGTACATACATTCTGTCTTTATATAGTAAAAATTATTTGGCAGTCAAACTGTACCCTTTACTTAAGCTTTTTGTTGGATTTTCTTTAGTTTTAGATTGCAAATTTTGGTAAATTTCATCTTGTTCTATTCCTACTTTAAGCTTTTCATCTAAATCTGTAGTATAACTGCTGATAACTGTTGCAAAATTAAGCCTTGCATTCCTACTTAATGCATCAACAACTTTATTTTCTTTACCTTTAATGTGTTGAATTTCGAAATCATACTCACTTAAAAAATCTAGCCACCTAGCTTGTCTGGCATTTAGATTAGGCTAATCTAACAGATACTTTAATCCTTTATTATCAGTCATTAAAATAATTTTTCTGCCGATTAGGTGATGTCGCCACATATTTAGAGCATGTATAACAACTGCTAATTCCAGATCATAAGTTGCACAATTCTTTTCATGAATTTTTAATTTTCTTGACTCATAAGCAATAACATGCCCTTCTTGCGTCAGAACATCGCCTAAGCCATCATTGCATGCGTCAGTACACACTGTAAATTCTTTATTTGGATCATCTATTCTTAAAATAGGTGCGCTGGTTAATAAAGTTTTTAATTTTTTAAAGCTTTCCTCACATTTTTTGTTCCAATGAAACTTCTTTCCTTTCTTCTACAAAGAAGTTATCGGATTCACGATCGTCGAAAAACCTTCAATGAACCTTCGGTAATAACTGGTAATTCCCATGAAAAATCGAACATCGGTTACATCCTTAGGAATCAGCCAATCTTCAATTGCCCTTATCTTTTCAGGATCTACTGAAATCCCTTCCTTGGTCACCACATGACCTAAGTACTGAATCTTATCCTTGAAGAAATCGCATTTACTAAACTTAGCAAAGAGTTGATGATCTCGTAACTCTTGCAAAACAATTTTTAAATGTTCTTTATGTTCTTCAGTTTTTGAATAGATTAATATATCGTTGATGAACACGACTACAAACTTATCTAGATACTTATGCATAACGTTGTTCATTAAACACATAAAAATATCTGGGGCATTAGTAAGCCCGAATGGCATAACGACAAACTCGTAATGGCCATATCGAGTTCTAAAAGCTGTCTTAAAGATGTCTTCATCTTTAATCCTAACTTGATGATATCCAGACCTTAAATCTGTTTTCGAGAACACCGTGGCTCCATGTAGTTGATCAAACAGATCATCTATGCGGGGCAATGGGTATCAATTTTTAGTGGTCATCTTATTCGACTGACGGTAATCTATGCAAAGTCGCATGGTTCCACCCTTTTTCTTAACGAAGATGATAGGTGCCCCCCAGGGAGACACACTAGGTCGAATATAATTTTTATCAATTATTTCTTTTAATTGAGACTTTAATTCATTAAGTTCAAGTATGTTCATTTGATAAGGGGCCTTTGAGCTAGGTACTACACCAAGTACTAGCTCAATGGTGAAATCTAATTCCCTTTTTGGAGGGATTCTCATAATTTCTTTAGGGAATACATCAACATATTCTCTTAAGACTGGTATGTCGTCCAATTTTAATTTATCTATCTTATTTAGATTCTCCTCATCAGTTATTGTTACTGCATAAGCTTTACAACCCTTCCTAACATCTCTCTTAAGCTGTAGAGCAGAAATCTGCCTTATAGTGGTTTTTCTACGGATTGCTTTTACACTTACTGGTTTTCCATCACTGTTTAAACATGTGAAGGTTTTATCATAACAATTTAAAATTACCCTATGTTGTTCTAACCAATCCATACTGATCAATAAATCATAAGAACCAAGCAGTAATACATTAAGCTTCACAACAATTTCAAAATGATCCATAACTATTGCGCATTCTTTTACAAAACAAGTTACCTTTCTTTTAGCACCATTGGCTAACTGAACTAACCAAGAATTTTCAAATTTTTCAATAGGCAACTTACATTTTTCTACCATTTTAGGTGAAATATAACTGAGACTAGCTCCTGGATCAATCAAAATAGTTATAGGGGTTTCATTTATCATACCTTCTACTTCCACCATGGAAGTTTGATATTCTGCTTGTCGATTCTTTAAGGCTGCATTGATTTTGGGCATAGTCCTCGCTAATTCTCCAACAGTCATCTCCTCTTGTATGGTATGAATATTACTAACAATCTTTTTCCAATTAGGATAGACTGATGCATAGTGTGGGCCATTACACTCCCAACACTTTATAGGTTCTTTGCGCTCAAAGTTCTCGGTGAAATTAACATGGTTATTAGCAAATTCTTTACCCTTAGAATTATTTTGATTGCTTGGTGAATTATTCTTATTTTCTGGGAAATTTTTGTTAGGAAAATTTCTGGCCTTATTGTTCTTAGAATTTCTGTTGGGCACATATTCTTTCTTCTTTTGATCATACTGGTTATTATTTTTCTTGGCCTTCCAGTTGGCCATGCTTTCCTTCTTCCGATTATGTTCATAACAGAAGTTGGCTTTCCTCATAGCTTCTTCCAAATCCTTTGGGTTGTCATATTCAATCCCATCCTTAATATGATAAGGTAGATAGCTGAGGAATCACTGTAACTTTGGTTTTTCATCTACAAGATATGGTACATACCTAAGTAGACTTAAAAACTTGTTATTTAGATATTTCATTGTCATTGATCCTAATTTAAGCTCATAAAATTATTTTGCTCTCGCTTCATAGTATTGCTCAGACATAAATTTCTTTTTAAAATACCTCTTGAAGGTACTCCAATTTACATTCTTTTCTTTAATTCCTTTAACTCTCTTCAAGTCCTACCACCAAATGTCATCCTTTCCTAAGAGATTGTAGATAACCATTCTAGCCTTTAATTGGTTAGAATAGTTATATATCTGCAAGTACTTCTTCATCCCAGATAACCAGGATTCCGCTTCCTCCCCCTTCTCAGTCTCTCCATTTAATTTACCGTTTCAAAAAAGCTAGTTGGGCTTCATTAAGACCTAGTGTTTGAACCTTGTGCTCTAATACCACATGTCAAAACCTCACATTTTCACAAAAAATTAAAATTTTGAGATAACATAAAATGTTTACAGTTGCAGTTAGATAACTGCTAGCAGCTAATAGAAGAAATGAAACAAAAAAAAGTAACCATTAACTTTAATACATATAGATTAATGTTGTTTTAATTTTGATATGTGATGTAAGTAATCTGCATTCAAATATTTAGCTGTACTGATGGTTTGAATGTCAAGTAGGTGAGGAGTCATTTTCTAGCTGGGGCTTACTTAGCGATTGCTAATGTATCTGGATTTCTGAATCTTTACAGGCTTGACAGGTAAATTTTGACCTAGTAAAAGTTTATTAAGGCGTTAAACCAGATATATTTCTTTTAGCTTAAAAGTACTGCTAGAGTAAAAGTTTGCTTAGAAGACTCAAGTCCTGCAAGGTAAAGTAATGTTTCTTTTACTTGATTCATAAATATGATATTACTTAATATTTGTGTCGTAAGTTATTAACGTCGCCCCACTGTTTGTCTCTTAACAGATAGATCTTTAAGATAAATAAAACCTCCTTCTCACTTTACTTTAAGTGATTTCCAGTTCTTAATAGAGCTCATGGTTTTGTATCATAACTCTTTTTTTCTGACATAAGAGTTTATTGCTATTATTATTTTAATATTTAAAACGCTGCTTATCATTATAAAAATAGACCTAAGTCTTTCAGAACATAAGCCTATTGTATAATTTTCAGCTCTGTTTCAATTAGGACTCAATATGGTAAATTTATCGGCTTAACATTGCTTGTAATTTATAAGGTATCCTCTACATAAAAATCGTCAAGATTGTGACTGGAAATGCCATTTTTTTCATGACCAACATAATGCGATAACTTCACATTACCGTACTATTTACTTTTATGTAAATAAGATGCAATAAAATCCTAGAGAGTTTACTATTCTAAACTCCAAATTCTAACTTAACCTTGATTCGATACATCTTAGAGCTTGGTAGAAAATATGGAGCCCAAATATTATGTGTTTATAAGATATTTATCCTGCACCCAGTACTGTAGGTCACTTAAAGGAGAAGGAACTATTTCAGTGTATAAATGTTATTTATATCAATATATACCTTACTGTTTTAAATCTATTCTCTAAGCTTAAACATTCATAGTTAATGAATTATAAGAAAATGTCAATAAAGGTATTAATAAACTTTCCCACAACTTCTATTAATCTCTTGATCTTTTCTTATAAGTTTGAATGAGAAAGGTCATATGATCTTTACTAACAAGGCATCGAATTCATAAATAAAATGGTTCTTATCAAAGATGATTTCGTGGTTTAAACATTAGGTTAAACGATGGTATACTACTTATTCATCATCGAAGCATGACTTCGTTTGGAAAATAATATGATATTCACTTTATGTGATAATACATTATCATTACATGCATAATGTAATTGATTTAACAATTATTTGGTTCGAATGATTGCAGTGGAGACTATACAAATGAACCCACCGTGAAGTGAATAGATTTGTGTACACGTGGAACTCTCCTCGCCATGCAATACATGACTTATAAGCTTTACATTGCAACCCTATTCTTCATTGTTCAGTGAGGGTTTCGGTCTCTGCAATGTTGGGTTCATTGTAGCCATGAGGGCTCATAGTTGCTCGCATCCAGCTCCACGGTTTGTGCATTTTTTAATAGCCGTTGCTTAGGGTGAGAGTTGTGAAGTTCACATCTCGTAAATGTATTGATTTCTGCAACTCAACCTTGCTGTGCATGAGGGTAGTGTTGTACACAGTCAGTAGTTGAAGTCGTGGTTTGGCCACTGCCTTTGCTTGCTCTTGCTTCAGTTGTCGATGTAGTTGATAACCCGAACTCAGTTGCCTCCTTCTCAGGTGTATACGAGGGTTTCACTGTTCAAAGCGTTGGTCTGCCTTCTTCGACCTCGGTTATCGACATTACAGGTAACCAATCGTGTTTAAGAAGTTGAAAGCTATAAGAAAATATAGATTTCAATTTTACATTCGAGTTCTTAATTATGTTTTGGTTTTCATTTTGCAGGGATATTTCACCTTAACATTTGGCAGGAACCACTTCTCATTTGGACCAGCGTTCAATCTGCGGGTAAGCCCTGGTTACAAAATGGCTCTCCCTGCTTGTTTAGACCTTAGGGGAATGTTTGCAGTTGGAAGAAGTTACGGCATGGTCTTTCCCAGTCTTGGGTTGTCATTCTTCAGTTTATAGGTTTTGTTTTTGTTTTAAAACCTTTGCTTACAGTAGGGTGACTCCGGATTAATGTCATGACTTGTAATACTTTCTTCTTGTGTTAAAAAATGATTTTACATTGTTGTATGATTTGATATAAAATCTGTTAATTTCATTTATTAAAACCCCATGTCGCGATATGGGTGCACTGGCTCAGAGCTAGTTTTTGTACACTGTTTAAGTTTAAAGCCTTTCGACCTATCAAGCAATACATAGGGTTTTTAAAAGCAAAAGGATTTTCCTTCGAGCTTGGACTCATTTTACCTTAATGCTATTATTGTGACTCTGTGTACTTAGGGTTTTTACCCTATTCGACTGTGAAATAATAATTTACTGTTTATTATTTATTTTGTATTATGTTTTTGTTAATGGCTTTAAGACTGTCACTCGGTCATATTATAAGTTGTTTTACTTGCTGGCTCAAGAATTTCGAGCTCGGGTTTCCTGAATGAAACCCTCGTTTACATAAATCTTTCAATTTGTCTATTATTTAATAAGTATTATTAATTATTGAACTTGTTTTTAATTAATGTTACAGGTGTGTTGTGAAAACTCTAAGTGATATTTAACTTTATGTTCTTTTATCTATACTTAAGGACTGTAAACAATCTTCTCATAATCTAATTGTTTATTTATAAATATACTCCAAAATAATTGGATTGTAGCCTATGTATTTTATTTATAAAAATGATTTCTAGTTTAGTGTTTCGACATTGTAGATTATCTTTACAGGTATAACCTGTTGCTGAATTTAAAACAGTTCTTTCTTAAATAGGTATTTAATTTTTATGTTAGTTATAACACTATCTTTATTGTTTTTAGTGAAATGTTAGCAAGAATTTTATTAGAGTTAATTGTAAACATCAATTCAATAACTAGTCTGTTCTTGATAATTTAAAAATATTTTTCATAAAACCCTTCTTGTTTATAGTAACTGTTGTCTTAGTTTAGTTAACATTATAAGTAAATGAACTAAGTAATTATAGTTTATTTCTCTGTTTAACTGAATGTACTAAAGTTGTTTACCTGTATCTTTTCTACTGCATTTGCAAATAGTTAAAACAAAAAGGAATATATTGATAACATAACACAGTTTATTCTCATGCATATTTTAACTTGAATAAAAAGGAATACTTCATTTATCTACTAAGGTATTTTCTTAACATAATAATAATCCTTCTACCTGTACTAAGCTACTGCTATTTCTAATATATTTACATACATCAGTTTGTAGAACAATAACATAGATAATCAGGTTATTGTTCTTTTTGATGTTAACCTACATACTGAAATAAATTAATTGCTATTATAAAATGCATAACATATCTGATCATTTCAGTCTCTTATCATTTCCTTCATCTACTTTTAAATACTCTGTCTGTGCTGAAGTACGGTCTGGTCCTTCCAGACGTGGAAAAACACAGATTAGAATTATTTTTCATCTATTCAGATTCATTTCTTCAAAAATCTAAAAGATTACTAACTCTAACATTTTACAACTAAATATTTAACATTTAGATAACAATCAGATTCACTTTTAACCATCTAACACAGTAAAACCAAAGAATGTAGAACCTGATTAAGATGGACAACAATAGCGTTAGGAGGCCATTCCTCCCTACCAAACTCCTGGAGAGCGCTCAAACAACGCTTCCTCAGGACCCCCGAGCTTGTTCCTGATCTTCTTGGCTGAGAACTGGTGGAGCACGCAAACAATAGACTAGTCCAATGACTCAGAAAACACTCTGCACTCAGCAGTAAGATCCTTCAACTGAAAAGATGCACTATATCACTTAGCATATAACCCCTCAAACTCTTTCCACAAATTCCCTTGCCATTGAATTTCTGTGAAGTACATTCACCTAAATGATCACTTCTCTAGAATGGGTAGCCTCATCTCTCTTCAATGGGCATTTTTATAAATATTGCCCAGGTCTTTTGGGTCAGTTGTCATTAATTGAGCCACCTGCTCTGATCCAACTTTCTTGGGGTATCATGACCCCAAATGTAGGGAGGTTGCCACCTGCAACAGTTGGAAGTGGTTTGAGGATGCTAGCACATGTCTATTTGCTCTCCACCCAGTCTCCTCCACCAATTTGACCAATAAACACTCTTTTAACAACTCTCTTAAGCTATTGTCTCCACCTTTATTTATTTATAATTAAAATATTCAGAATTACATTAAATATCCTTGACTTTGCTGAGTCATTAATTACAACTTAGCATAAAATTTAACTTATTGTCTTTAAATAAAATCAAATAAAATAATATTGTTTTTGCAAAATTGGGGCATGTGACACATCCCCTTACCAACTCCCTGGAAACCCAACATGTCAAAATAGTTGACATGTTTCCCCATCACAAACTCTGCATACAACTTTCAGAGGAAGTAAAACGGTACTTCCTTATTGTTGTGAGGGGGAATGCCAAGAACCACGTACCACCTATCCATCCAATTGTCTCTGATGGGTGGAATGGTGCACCACTATATAGAAATATGTGGCCTATTGATCTTTGGAATGTCATTTGTCCCAGGCAGTCTACACAATGTATAGATGTGTTGTTTTGTAATTTTGAGCTTTTTTACCTCGTTGTAGCTCAACCCATCAACATATTGTTGTCTTTTCCTCTCCCTATACGATGCAACGCTATACAAAGCATCATTCGATCTTGCGATCGTATCAACAATAGACAACAAAGAATCTGATAAGGAGCGACAGAGCTCATCTCCACCCCTCCAAGCAGAGCCAATCACTCTCAGATGGCCAATAACCCTAAGTATCTCCGCATTGTTATCCATAGTAGCCAATGCAATCATAAATGCAAATAAATTATCATTAGAAATATAAACACATGATATAATGACATCTCTAAGCACTGAAAACTGTATAATTATGTACGACAAATAACAACATAAACTAAATCTATCATGTAAATTTAAAAATTGGTCTTGAATTTTACAGTAAATAATAAACATTTAACATTTTTTCATTTAATATTTATGTCCTAAATTCAAGTATTGAATTCCAATTTTTAAGTATGCATGTGTACATAAAGTGTCTTGAGTGCATATGTTGATTGTGAAGCTCCTCTAGCTTATTTTAAGGCTTGGGTTATGAAGTTTCATCAAAATTGTGAGGTGTTGACTATTGCCTTTGCAAGATCAGCTCCCAGATTGCGGGTAGAGGCAACAACTAGACCCTAGAATAGGCGGCATAATGTGCTATTGATGAATAAACTCTCAGTATAGGCAACAATTTTATTAAATATGTAATTATTTGTTGTAACGTGATGTTTTTTGGACTCCAAAGTCTATTCAACATATCTTTATTTATATTTAATTTGGGCCATGTATGAATTCCACTTGATGTTATTTTAGTTCTATGCCCTCTTTCTATATACCCATGAGAGACTTTAAATGCATAATTGTGTATAGTAGATTTTATGGTTGCAAGTTTTCCATTGGATTATATCATGTATGATAGTATGTGATTGGCATGTTTAATCAAACACATCAACCTCCCTATGTATCTTTACATTCGTAGAGTCTATTGTTGAACTTTGTTGTCTTGACCTTAACCAAAAAGTACCCTTCATTCAAGACAAAATATTTGTTAAAAGCGTGGGAAGCTTCTATATCTTATTTTAACACTTGGATTATGAAGTTTCATCAAAACTATAAGGTGTTTATTAATGTTCTTGGAAGACCAACTTCGATATTTCGGATAGAGGCAAGGGATTTACCATGTTTGTTGATGTATTTTAGGGGAATATATGAATTCTACTTAATTTTTTTTTAGTTGTATG
>LPNX010778450.1:19065-55893 GCA_001517045.1 Pseudotsuga menziesii | reverse complement strand
GATTCACAAGGATGCTTGTGAATATGCATATGGAAATAGTGAAATTCATTTGTTTTTTATGAGTTAATTGGGGTTTTGGTTTCCATTGGGCATGTGAATTTTTTGTATGAATTTTGGTAAATAATCAAAATTATTTAATTTTTATGATTAAATTGGGGATTTATTTTCCATTGGGCATGTGAATTTTGGGTATGAATTTTGGTAAATAATCAAAATTATTTAATTTTTATAACTAAATTGGGGATTTGGTTTCCATTGGCCAATTACATTGGGGTTTTTGTTTCCATTGGCCATAATTTAATTTATTTTGGTTAAAATTTTCAAATTAGGGCAAATAAATTGATGAACAAAGAGAAAAAAACATGAGAATAAATGAGCAAAATACCTCACAAATAGGAGGTTGATCCAAAGGTGGAGGTAGATGGCTTTGGCACACCCAAAAACGCGTTTGCCCAGTCGAGATTTGCTCCGTCCAACTCCAATAGCTGTGTGATGTGGCGAAAAAGACGGGCTCGACCTGTTTAAAAAAAAAAGGCTTTCCAAAATGCGAGGGTGATTTTATTCACTAAAACGGAGGCACGATTTGCGTAAATAAAATGTAGGCGCGATTTGCTTGAATAAAACAGAGGTGTGATTTGCTTAAATAAAACAGAGGTGCGATTTCGTTTACTATCCTAATTGGCATGCTTGTTGGCATCCTTGGGACTAGGCTTGGCAGGTTCATGATTGCTTGGGATGTTTTTTTTTTTGGATCAAGAGTGATTGACTTCACTCCACCATTGCATCTAAAAGGTCCCTCAACTTCTTGCACACACCCATAACATCTCAAGAATGGAAGAAGAAAACAATTTTAATATTCTTTTATTAATAGCTTTTTACTTCAAAATGAAAAGAAAGAGAAACGTGATGTGATTTCCAATTTCATGAGTTTTGTTATAAAAAAAGTGGGAAAATTAAATGTTATAATGAAAAGAATGTGATAAAAACATATAATGCTATATATTTTACATTTTACATGTGTATTGATAAAACATGTCATATCCATAATAATACTAAAATAAAATTGAGCATATTAAATATTACCAATTGTTAAATGTTTATAATCATTTCATATTAATAATATTATATTTTATTTCATATTAATAATAATATTAATATATTCTTATATAATTTAAAATTAAAACAATTTAAATTAAAAAACAAATTTTATTTTAGAAATAATATTTTTTTGAATACATTATAATGAAATTTGATTGAGCATATTAAATATTATTATTGTTAAATGTTTATAATCATTTCATATTAAGAATGCCCATGATGAGTTTTACGGATTATATAATTTAAATATTATAGAATATTTTAAAGTTTTGAATCTATTTCAATTTTATATTCGTATAATATTCCGTTATTATAATGCGGTGGAAGAAGATTGTGTTGACTCCTCCAATATGATTGATATGCATACAATTACGAGTCAATTTTATATATTAATATATTATACTCGGTCACTATGATGTAATATGAGAATATTGTGTTAGGATCCTCCTACATACATTACAGCGATTTTAAATGTCTAGATACATTCGCATTCTGTTATATTCATTAAATATCTATAACTATGTATATGTTCGTGGTCACTTTTAAGTCATCATAGTCATTTGGAAGTGATAGCAACATTGACTACTATAGTCTTTACAACTTTAAGACGAGAGCATTCACATTGGTTAGACTTCAATACTTTCCAACATAATATGTTCGTAGTCACTTTTAAGTCACCATAGCCATTTGGGAATTGTTTCCAGAGGAAGCTTAGTGCATTTTCCCCTAAATATAACAAACAAAAACCATACAAAGTTGGAAGCAAAGGCAAGGCACTCCTATTCTATTGGATTGTGATTTTACTAACAAAATTGTAAGCCTAGAGACCCAGTCTTCATTTATCAACGCTAAGGCAAGTGTTTCGAGCCAAAAGGCCTTGTCAATATTAGTTAAGCCAAAAGCAAACATGCCATCTCTCAGAGGTCCAACCATATATGACAAGGAACCATTTCATAATCCTTTACTCAAAGTCAATTCCAAGGTATGATTTTGATCGTCTATATATCAAAGTGGGAAAAAAATTCTCTACCAAAGAGAATCTGCAGATCTAGCTAGGATTACATAGTTGTAGATTCTCCATTGATAATCTCTTGGGATCCTAGGCTATTGACTTGTGGGGATTATATTATTTCATTCCCCACGGGTTGCAACTGCTACTTGGCAAATTATTTTGCTATTGCAAAGAAACCCATTTATGAGTTTTTATTGAAACCCATTTATTAGTTTTTTATTGCAAATAATTTCATTATCATTAGATCCGAAGTATTTCTTTCAGTGACTCCAAGTTTCAATTTATATTTAAAACAATGCTAAGAGTGTTTGTCTTGAATGAGTAGATACCCATCTAGACCATGGTCTGATATACATCTCAACCATATTATCGCTAGATTCGGAGTTCCTCAGGTCATTGTGACGAATCATGGTTCACACTTTCATAATAAGATGATGTCGGAATTGAGTGCTAAGCTAGGTTTACGTTAAGATAACTCCATACCCTACTACCCATAGGCCAATGGTCGGGTTGAAGCTATCAATAAAGTGTTAAAAGCTATGCTTTAACAGATGGTAGGACGAGCCAAATCCAGCTAGCATTTACAACTATTCTCCACATTATGGGCCTATAGGATCACTGTCAATACATCCAATGGCTTCACACCATTTCAATTGGTGTATGGGTTGGAGGCCACTCTCCCTATAAAGTGCGAAATCCCTTCTATGAAACTCACTGTAGAATTACTACCCAACGCCACTGCATAAGAAGAGCGATTCTTATATTTAAACAAGCTTGATGAGACCCGTCGGGATGATACCTTAGCAAATGAAGTGCATAAACGATAGATTAAAGCCCAATATGACATATCCGTTCAGCCTCGCTTTTTCAACGAAGGTGACCTGGTCTTGACTTACGACCAGAAACACGATAAGTTGGGAGCTGAAAAGCTGGAATACATATGGCGTGGGCCTTACGTTGTTAGTCGTGTCTTAGAGAAAGGGGCTTATGAGTTGATAGATTAAGATGGGATACCCCTGGGAGAGACTCACAATGGGCTCTACCTCAAAAAATACTATTCCTAGGTCATCTAGCATAGGTTTGTTGTATATAGTGTTTATAGAGTGTTGTGTGTATTTGAAGTGTGGTTTTAGTGTGATTGTAGGACGTGTCTTTCATAAACCTGCTTATGTAGTATTATCTCTAAAATGGGCAGATGACCACCTATGTGGGTTTCGTAGATAATGTTAATCGATGCACCTTGAATATCGCATTAACAGCCTGTGTACTGTACTCTCCTACTGGTGATCTGGTGAGTTTAGGAGGAACTTGTTTGGGTCTCGCGACAAACAATCTTGCAAAGCATCATGCAGTGATTGGTTTGTTGACTGAAGCTCTAGCTAACGATGTGAGTCAGATTAGGGTTTACCTGGATTCAGACTTAGTTGTACATTAGTTAAATCGAGTCTACACTATCTGGAATTCCTTACTTCTTCATACGTTCCGAAGAGTTTGATTGTTGGAAAAGTCTTTCGAACAAGTTTCCTACCAACATATTCCAAGACACTTCAATTCTATAGCGGATTCATTGGAAAATTTTGTCTTAGATTGGTACCTTGCTCATATTTAAGGTTCATTTTAAATTTTGATTTCATTCATTAAATCACATAAGTACATAAGTAGACACTCATTCACATAACACATTGCACACACATATGTAAATAAAAGAGTTTTTATATATATAAAATGGTTATGAGATACAAACTAAAGCCATAAGCTTTCAAGTCACCCAAAGTATGGAACCAACAAAGTTTCTAGTACATAAAAATAGGGAAAAAGCTGAAGCTTTGAATATTTTAATATAGATATGATATGAAAAATGGGAAATCCATTCAAGAATAATCCTCGTGCTCGTGGTAGCACATCACGACACAAGCCACTCGATGGAGTAGCCTCCCGAAACATCCAGATAACCCTGCAGTTTGGCGTTGGTAGTTCTTGGGAAGATCATCGATCGAGATGTTGGGTATGCCCACAGTTAACGGCCAAAGTTTATCCTCGATCTCTTGGGGCTCCTCCTTGACCTCCACATTTATGATGACCATGTCTCTCACTGCTCCTTCTATCTCTATGAGCGAGGTTTCTGCTAGACGGGAAGGTCCTATATTTGTACAAACAATTTTTGTATGTCTCAGTATCATCCACAATAATAAAAAAATGAAATATGAAATAAAATAAAAAAACATGTGTAATGATATGCTTCTTACCTTGGTCATCCCATTGGTCCCCCTTAGGTAGTGGAAGGTCAGGGTCACCCCTAAAAGTTGCTCCATCATATGCATAGTCTTCCACCATCAGTAATTGGCCTCTCAACCAACTAAAGAAGACCACCTCATATGCAACTCTAGGGCCTCCACTGCCACCATGACCTGCCATGGCCTCTACCCATCTAGACATCCGAGGGTCCTTGACATCTAGCCTCCTTAAAGGAACCTATTGTCTCATTAGTGGAACCTGCTCCAAGAAGAAGGATACCACCATAGCCCCATAGCCAAACTATTTGAGCTCTCCCCTCCAACATTTCATCAGCTAGTCTTTCATACTAACAAGCAACCCCTCACTCTAGTTGAAATAGTGGGAGCCATGCACTCTACTGCATATGGCATATGAGCGTGAGTAGTTTGATTCACGGATCTCTTTTTGACCACCTTCTCAATCGTGGAGGCCACGATTCTCTATCGACAATCTACTATGTGTTTAATGGGGATCTTCCCTCCCTGGGACCTGGTCCCCACTGCACAATACTCATCGATGAGATCATCCATAGATATCTCACCGCCCCTTGGACCTATGAGTACTATTGGACTCCTCCTCTGAGATAACCCAATGAGGAAATAGATGTCCTTGACATCTATGGTCAGTGTATGGGTCCCAACCTAGAAGTGCTGATGGTAAGGGTCCCACATGTATATCAGATACTCCAATAGTCGCACATATGCTCTCATCCTAGGGACCCTAAAGTAATTTAGGAGTCTGCATTCTCGGAGAGCCCTCACAGTCATTGGATCATAAGCTGCCTAAAGGTCATCAATATCATGTTCCCACTCTTTCCATATCACCATTCTAAGAGTTGTTTTCCTGCCAAAATCAAATGGAATGCTCATTAGATGCATGATAGACTCCACAACAAGGAAATAAATTGCAAATAATGGATTGGTTTTTTAGTTTTTTAATGTGCCCTTGCCGTCGACACTCTTTCCATAGGGGAATAGAGTGACGATGCCTTTTCTCCCTTCAAACATAACGCTTTTGATGTCTTTTCCCTCTTTCAAGGGGTGCGTCGTCGCACCTCTCAAAAGGTAGAAAAGTGTTGTCCTGTGCGTGCTCTGCCTCTTGGAAAAATCATTCAGAAACACCAAAAATTGACCTTAAATAGGAAAAATCCACCATGAAATTGAAGGGCTAGGGTTTAGCTCTTACCTAGTTCTGATGGTTCGATCGGAGATGGATTGAAGCTCACGAAATATTCATCACAAGATCACCCTGTTTGCATAAGTTTTACTCAATCCCAATGGTAAAAACACAATGGTAAGAATTTGTTACTATTCCACCCCTTTTATACATTATTTTTTATTTTTTATTAAAAATAATTTATGGAACATTTAAATATTTTAGTTATTTCCATGTGTTTTCCTATAGTTTGCATGATAAACTTGTTCTAACCCCATTTTTGAAGGTTTCAGGCTAATTTTGAACATGTTTGACTATGAGTGAGTTTCTTTTGTCTTTTTCATGCTTTGGGACAAGTTGAAAAAGTAATGAGCGCTTTTTATACCTTTGACATGCTCATTAAAAACTCAGTGAAGAGATATTGAGTATACTTTTACTATTTTTTCATTCTCATTAAAATTGGATTATGAAAAAAAAGAATCCCTTATGGAGTTATCTTTAAGCTATTTTCAGGCTCCCTAAAACATGAAAAGATTGTCAACTAAACTTGATGTTTTTGTGCTTGTAAAAGTATTTGAATGATCGTTTATTCGGTGATAGTTTACCCCTTTTCAGACCAATTGGACTCATTTACGCAAAAGGTATACTCTATTTTATCATAACTAGAAGAGTTCTCCTGGGCATTAGTTTATACTTTTTCGGGCCTCGGGAAATAAATTTATGAAAAAGTCCACTGTGGAGTCTTCTTAATCATTTCAGACACTCTAAACATGAAACGATGACTGAGTTTACTTTCATTGGACTCATAAATTCAAAAGATAAAGGACCCTTTCTGGGAATTAACCCCTCACTTCTCAGGTTCATAAAACATATGAGAATGGAATCATCACTTGTTAAGCTACATCGAGCGTTTGTTACCCTTTTCAAGCTCGTTAAAAAGAAAAGAGGTACCCATCCTTCACTATTGTGAAATTAAGGGAATGGGGAACATCTTTCATTTGTATTTATGGAAACTCATAGTCCACCCTTGAACATGGAATTTGTCTGCATTTTAATTTTCAAACAATTGGGTATTCATCTTGTCCTCGAGTCAGTCCACTTTCATGAGTCATTTAACTCCTTTGAGTCAATTAAAAGAATGCATCTTCGTATCCTTGAATTCCATTTGGTTTCTTCCTTATTGAGTTGATGATTCCAAGTCATTGGTCGTGTCATTTAATGTTCAAGGGGAACCTCCTCTGCAATCTAATTCCACAGTTTTCTTACCTTCTTTCGAGTCAGTCACATATGAATTAGTCCTATGGTTGTTTTCATCACTTCAACATCATCTTTTGTTCCATGTTTCGTGTCGATGATGAGGGAATCATCATGGCCCTCCTTCAATAAGTCTATTCATGTCGACATCAAGACATCATCAAGGAATTAGACTTAGAAACCATGTCAAGTACCTTAAAGCTTGCATGCATGAATGGCATGTTTCCTCGCTTTCGACAGTAGGCTTTCATCAATGGACTCTGATTGAAATATTCCACCGAGTGTTTGACTACAATACCTCTATTCACAGTCAGGGAAATGTACTGGGATACCTTGGGGATCATTCACATCAATGGTGATCTTCCTCATGCTTGTTAATGGTATACATCAATTACCAATAATCAAGTGGTTTTTACCATGTTCGACATCAGTACATCTATTCGCATGGTTAGAATCACATTGTTGGGAATGGAATGAAGACCCTGAGTAGTTAGGTATTCACCTGAATATGTGCCTATCCTCATGTTGCGATGGGATATTGTTTGAGGTTATGACATGGATCCACATTGTATGTTCGATGGCTATGTCCAGTATTGAGTCACGATAACATGGATCTACTTTGTATGTTCCATAGCCATGTTTCTAGTTGAGTCTTGTTTTTCATGAATCTACAGTGTATTGTCGGCAGCCATGACTTGGTCATTGTACATGGATCTGCACTGTATTGGTCCGCATCCATGATTGAGTCAGATAGTTGATTTCTGGTCTTGCATCAAGTTTTGGATCACCTCTCTTTTTCCTCTTATACCGTATCAACATCTAGCAAAGTATTTCACCTATCACATTCCTCTAGCTTCATACTTTGGGGGGCATTCTATTACACTAGATGTTTTTCCTAATTCTCTTATCATCTGAAGTCCCTAACCAAATCTGCTTTTGGGGCCTTATTGCTCAATTATAGGTTGTTTAGCGCACCTTGCAGCTTGGCATAGGGCATCAGGAAGACCTGGCACTTTTTTACCATTGGCATCAGGCGCCAGTGGCGCCTTTCCCTTAACCACAAGGTGTGCATACGCACTTTCCCCTCCTACAAGGAGCGTCAACAAGCCCAACAAGGAAAAAAAAGAAGTTTCGAGAAGCTTTCAAGCAAAAGCTCTCGTGGAGGATTATCCTAGCTATGTGGGAGAGATGGCACCTGACCTCCTAACCTATAGGGATCATTGCCTACCTTCCTCCCAAAAGATCTCAACACATTTGGGATTCCTTTGGAATATAAATGCAAGCTACTTGGACCATGTGAAGGGGAGACCAAGAGACCATCCTTATGCTATTGGATTGAAGTCTGGTATAGGAGGAAAAGAGATAAAGTTTGTGAGCAAGAGGTTGCATAGTTGATAGTGTGTGAGTGTGTCAAAGATATTGTAAAAGAAAAGCTTCGACATCAAGGATTTTCTTGTATATTTCGTTTATTGTTCTTAATACAAAAGTGTTTCCCTTTCCATTAAATGATTCATGTTCATGTTAATTGTCTATTACTAGTTTCCTTGATCATTAGTATAGATAATTGATCTATCTTGTTACTTTCATGCTTTGTCTTGTTTTCTGTATTCTTTGCAGGTACAACTGATCGCACAAGGATCCGTGGAACAAGGACAACCTTCTTCACTCAAGGTAAAGAGAGCTTGTCATTCAAGTAGACCAGTCATCTAGGGAGATGATATATTGTTGTGCTCTTTTGTTCTAGACTTGCAGCATGCAGGTTAGGGGAACAAACTATGTCTGCATTGATTGAAATATTCCCGGTAGCACCACATTCAATGCACCATCGTGATCCGATGCACTACTATAGGCATGAGTGTTGATGGATTCCCCATCCCACTCAAGTGGTGGAGTGTTAATGGAGCCCCCAGGGCCACTCAGGTTGTAGATCACTTTATTTCTCTTAGTACTAGGAGTGTGAGGCTATCCATGGAAAGACCAATAATAATTACTTAACTTAGGACCCTAAAAGTCCAAGGGTTGTGAACAAGAATGAGACAACAATTTCCATCAACTTATGAAGCATTGTTAATTTCATAATTGTAGTTGTACTCAATTTTCTCTAGCATCAAGATTTCAATTCTTGGTTACATATGGTGGCATCCTTCATCATGGATCCTAACCCCTAGGGGATCAAAAGATTCAAACCCATTACCTCCTTAAATTTGGGGGAATAAATCTCACCTGGATAATGACTGCTTAAGCTAACCCTTGGAGCTGGGAGAATTGAGTGTAGTTCTTGCTATAGAGAGTTAAATATCTCAAACACACTTACAATGGGTTTGACATGACAATGTTATTTTTATGGATTATAACATTTATATATAATATTAGAGAACCATCCTTAACTTTGGTGGATGGTAGGATACAATATTAGTGAAGCATTTAAATTAAAATACTGATGATCCAAAATAAAATGTTATCCGAAATCACTTATGTTTTAAATCGAAAAGAAAATTTAGTATAGAAAAGGTTTTTATTTGATTTTATGGTTGCAAGATCAAAGAACCATCAAGCACACCCAAGAATCAAATAGAGATTTGAAATTTCTGCTAAATAACAATGTATTTCTAATGTAATACAGGTTTTGTGCCTCAATATGGCCAAGCTAAGTATATATACCAAAACATTCCAGAACACAGATTGGAAAAATGTTCAAATTGCTTGCAGTGTTGAGTGCAATACTTTTTTTACGTTAAGGGTATCTGAGACACATGGTTACAATAGTATGTTTTTTTATTACAAATGCCCAGTAAGGGTTAGATAGCAGATATAATGCTATGATTTTGTATAGCCAACATAGTTGAACCTCTCATAAAAAAACAGACCTCCTTCATTTATCGTGTTGTTGTGATGGTTTTTGTCTATGCTTGAAAGTTGTCTCTGTTTGAATTCTCAAGGCGATCGGAATATGAGACCTACCCTCCTTTCTTCAACCAATGATTCCTACAATGTTTTTCTCTTTGCGCTCATCCATGGTTATATGTTGTTCCTGACATTCCATGCTACAAAATGCAGTGTCACCTTGCATAGAAGGGGGAATATCAAATATTTATCATATCAAATCAAGCCATAAACAAAACCGAGATAATTGATCAATCAATTTACCTGTACATGTAGATGTCCAAGTGCAGCTTTGTTGCTCATTTCACTTGTTATAAATTTGTGTAGAGTTTGATGATGATTATTGAATATCACAAAAAAAATCCATACCCCACTTCACAATTTAGTTATGGTCATTCAATGTTTAGTAATATCATAATTATTAAAAAAATAAATTATTATTATTAATACATGATCAACAACATTACAAATTTAAAACACTAACACAATATGGAGTTAATTTGATTTTCAATTCAATCCAATATATCCCTAATTTGATAGGTCAAGGGATTTGATTCCTCTAGACACTTGATAGGGCCAAAGTTAAGATGGATCTATGACTGTTCCAATTGTAGTGGCCACATCAAAACAATGTTGTTTATAAAACAAATTACCACATTGAAATAATTTCATCCAAAATTTTACAAAAATATTTACATGATCAAAATGATGAATTGTAATAAATTAATAACCATGCTTAGTTATAATACATGTAAAAGAATGCAATGAAATTCAATGATGAATTGCATATATATTATAGAGTGATTAATCTCATTCTGTCTTCTTTTGTTTTTCTTAAAGCCATTCCTATCCCAGTTGTCATCTTCTCATATCGATCATATGTGAAAGGAGATTGAATTGGAACATCATTCAAGCCCTAAATCAAGATAGTATTGTAAATGTGAGACCTTGTCTCTTTTCATTTCCAATATTTATTGTTGTTTTCTCCATTGTTAATCCTTTTGAATTATGGATTGTCAAACCCCAAGAACATTTAAATAGAAAATTTCCTTATCTTCATCACTATAACATTTTCTTCTTTGAAATTTAATGAAGAATGTAATATCACCAAAATAAATGCATCTTAACAATACTATTAGATCATAATGCATTTCTCAATGCAAAAATGTCGAATTATAGGGATGATAACAAAATTCTTCAGTTTAAGAGATAGATCAATAGATCATAGATGTCCCTCAGCATAAGCAACACGTTTTAACAATACTAAAACAAAACATTCCTGAAATTAAAGCAGTTGAATAAACTTTGATTACGAAATTCCCACATTATAATATTAGATGCCAATATATAGTCAAATTAGGGTTTTGACTATTTACATGTGGTGATTCTATGTACTTGGCTAATTGTGGTAATTGAATCAATTTAGGGTTCAAGTATTTAATTGATTGGTATCATACAAATTTTCCAGAATGGATGGATGTAATTCTTTGGCCAGAACGAATGGATCAACCACAAGGTTTTTCACTCCAGCAATGACTTGATGGATATATTATATATGTCATTCTACTTAGTTAACTATAGTGATTCTATCTACTTGGCTAACTATGGTAATTGAATTAGATTAGGGTTTCAACTATTTAATTGAATGATATAAAACTTAGTGCAATATCATTGAAATCTATGCATCTTAACAATATTATTACATCATATTGCATTCCCTAATGCACAAATTTCAAATTAGAGATATGTTAGAACCTAACACAAATCTCCATTTAAAGATAGATTAGTAGATCATGGATGTTTCAACTATTTAAAGGTGGTGATTCTATCTACTCAACTAACTGTGGAAATTGAATCGTATTAAGGTTTCACCTATTTCAATGAACGAAGAGATGATGCCCAACCACAATTACTTCAAGTAAAAAATTGCATGTACAAAAGAAATTAAATTTATCAAGATGCAAAACTTTCTTCAAGTTTTTGTGTTTAGATAAATCTAAGATCCAAAATAAAAATAAGTAGGAATTTGGGCAGATCAAATATAATAAGCAAAATTATCTCTCCACTTATTTTTGAATGTTTTCACAAATGACATATGAACACTATCTATTGTAAAATCAATTGTAAAAGACCAAATCTTTTTTTTTCATCGGACAAAAAGGCACATTTCATTATATTTATAACAAAACACTTTACATAGAGGTTGTTGCTAGCCATAATCTAGTCTCTCTCTAATGAAATGGTATTTCCAACATCTACAAAATAAAATTTATGCTTCATGTTAGTTCCTTAAAATCTATAACATTGTAGTCAACCGAGAAGGGTCAAATTCATCAAATATCCAAAATTAATATGGTTCTCTGTAAAGTAACTAGATATATATTTTAAATTGTAGATGCTTGGGAGATCTGTGTCTCCCCAGTAAATCTTCAGAATGGTATGGGACCCATGTCGTATTCTATTATGTTTTTGTTCATTGGAATCCCAACAAAACCAACAATTTTCCATCTGTTGTAGGCCGATTTTTTATAGTTGATCGGCTTCCATATTCTTCTCTCTGTAAATATGTTGATAGCTAATGGAATTGAAGAGAGCAGATATTCTGTAAAGATCCTCAATGATAGCATCCATATGAATATTTGAGTGATTCTTGACCTTATTCATCCAATCGATAACCATAACAAGTCACCAATGATTTGAATATCACGGATGCCAATGCTATGGGCAAGGAGGAGAGTATACCTAAGAGCAATTAATTCTGCCCAATTATTTGAAGCACATCCGAGACTTGCAACAAATTTGTAGAATTTAGAGTAGTTGATATAAATGGTACCTCTAGCCCCACCTTTGGAAGAGTTCTCTGGTAAATCACCATCGAAAAAATCCCAACTTTTCTCCTTGTAAAAAATAAGATCTCCAATAATTCGTTGCTTGGTATTATCAATAACATGTGGAAATAAGATGCGAGTACCCAACGCTCTAATTCCAAGGACTTCTAGTGGTACATATGACTCCGGAAAAATAACAATATGCCGAACACACCATACGAACCAAATTACAATAACTTGTAGAGCCTAATAATCAACAATTATCATTATGCAGCCAGTTATATGCAACATCCTGAAGGTTCTATCGATGCCAATGATAATTAATCCCACTGATCTTGGAAATGATCCTTCAGATGGAAGGCATATAAGAACCCTTAATGAAAATGTGTTTATGGATTCCTCATCATTTTTACAAAGAACACACCAGCTAGGTCCAGACCAGAAGCTATGGATCTTGATATCCTAAATAGGATTGGACCTGTGAAGAGCAAGCCAAAAAAATAATACATCTTTAGCAGACATTTTATTCTCCAGATCGAAGTTGAAGGTAACCCAATTTTGGCAAATAGCTTCCAGAGTTTTTATTCTTGGACCATATAAGTTTGTCGTCTTCACCATTGAATTGAATGGAAGAATTCTCTAAAGAGGAGATGTATCTATTCCATAAAAGGCAATTATCTAAAAGCCTAGACCTTTGATACATTGCCAGTTTTTTTGGTATGGGCTATAGCCTCTATTGAACAGTGTGATTCATACTGTTACAAATAAACTACGCAATTTTTTATGGAAAGAATATAGCTGAGATCCAAAACAAAAATAAAAGTTGATAAAATGAAAATCCCATCATATCAAAGTAGTTGATTTTTGTTTTTTTTAAATTACGCCTTTGTTTACGCTGCCCGAAAATCCATTTGTTGAAACATAGACCCATTAAAAAATAAGAAAATCAGTTGCTGTGGAAAGTCCATCGATTATTGCTGTGGAAAGTCCATCAATGAGAAGGGGATTAAATTATTGGTCATATTTGACCACCCTTCCAATCGCCTCATATCAAAAGTGGAAAATGCCAACTCCCCTTCTGCTGCGATTGAATGTATGCCACAATTCAAATATGTGTCAAAAGTTTTACCATCTTGCTACTGTTACTCTTGACTTCTTGTAGAAATAACAGTCAAAGACGCAGCCTGTCAATGAGTTGGGCAGAGGCCCACAGGTGGAAAATTTCAGGAAGAAGGGGGCTGTGGAAAGTCCATCAATGAGAAGGGGATTAAATTATTGGTCATATTTGACCACCCTTACAATCGCCTCATATCAAACGTGGAAAATGCCAAATCCCCTTCTGCTGCGATTGACTGTATGCCACAATTCAAATATGTGTCAAAAGTTTTATCATCTTGCTACTGTTACTCTTGACTTCTTGTAGAAATAACCGTCAAAGACGCAGCCTGTCAATGAGTTGGGCAGAGGCCCACAGGTGGAAAATTTCAGGAAGAAGGGGCTCTAATAACATTATATATGTTTATTCAATCCCTCAAACAAGGCATCCCACTGGTAGTCTATAGCTCTGGGTTTCATTAAAAAGAAACGCAAGACTCCCAATTCTACCAGTTTGTATTATATTCTGCTTCTATACAAATCATAGAGATAGTTTTGGAAAACTGTCAAATATGAAGGTATGCCGCTACCCTTTGCCCTCTTCAAGCAGAATCAATGGTTTTGAGATTCTGTATGTTATGAATTGTTAAACCCTATTTCTGGTAATGATGAGCCTGTATTTGCAGAAAATGGTATTGAAATTGATGATTGAGGACGAGAAAAGCAAGAGAAGGGCTATGAAAGCGATTGCAGGTGTTGAAGGTAAATATCAATGAACTTTCTCCATTACAGCTTCTCGTTTCAATGAATTGGGTTTTCTTAGTAGTGATAAGATATTTGATTGCAGGGGTAGAGTCCGTTGCAGTGGATATGAAGGAAAAGAAGATAACTGTGATTGGGGAAGCAGATCCTGTCTTTCTCACAGTAAAACTCAGGAAATTTGGATTCACAGAGCTGCTGAGCGTGGGTCCTGCGAAAGAAGAGAAAAAACCAGAAGGCGAGAAGAAAGAAGGTGCTAAGAAGGAGGAGAAGAAGGAGGTGCCTCCAACAGTTGTGTATATGAATCCAAGTAGCTATGCGCCTTACCCATATAGTGTTGTTACAGAGGAATATAACCCCAATACCTGCACTATCTGTTAATGAATTTTGTGCACCTCCTCTCAGTATCTTCCCCAATAGCAGAGAAGCTATGTTCTTTGTTCTTGTAACGTAATACATATTTGTTCTCACAAGGTCAGGAGGATAGGCCTCCAAGGTCAAAGTTTTGGGCTGTGAAACAAGAAACAGTGAGTGACACACTGCATGTGAACCTTCCTTAAGACCTTGGAGAACACAGATCTTTGTTAGTTTATCTATTTTTTAGTTGTATTGATAATACATCTCCTAAATTTAATAAGATTATTTTTTATTAGTATTTTTTATTGTAAATTGGATAACATGTACTCTACTCTTCTTTCTAAACTTGTTTGTGTCATTTACAAAAAAAACATATTTTTAAATGTAAAACACACTCTAACTGTACAAGGCCAACACTCTCCCAAGAAAAACGATGGTTAAAATAAAACGAGGACTTTTCAGAAACCTAAGTTTAAGCAAAATTGAAGACCATAGCTAATTAAAATAAAAAAAAAATAAAAAATGCCCATTATTGTAAATGTTCTTACAAAATCAATAATAACAATGTTTTTTTTTGTTGTTGTTACAAAAATAGGTATATATAATCATTGTACCAGGAATCCATACAACTGTGAATATAAGAATCTATACAATTGCCAATCTATAGAGTTCAAAATTTATACAAAAGTTCCTCATGAAGGTGAACAAGGCACTACAATCCTTTTCAAGCTTATAGCTATTGCATGTAAGGTCTAATTCAGTCATATTAAACCTATAATGGTATTGCTTATCATACTTTCCCAAAAGTAAAATACATGTATGTAACGTCCCCTTGCCTCCAACCGGCGAAGAGAACGCGACCCAACCATTTACCAACCGGGCTAAGAGCCCCATGAACATGTACAGACATAAAATTTCTCCGAAACAGAATGCTAAAGGAGAATGCATCGCAGTATAACATGCACAAATGCAATTGTCTATCATACACAGCTATAATTAATTATCTTGCACAGCGGAATCAATCATGCATTCACATAAGCATTCATTTAACATGTTCGTCACTTTCATTAACAGAAATATAGTTGCAGAAGTAAAATGGACAAGATTACTTATCTTGTGAAAGCTCCTTCCACAACCAGCTACGTCGCTGCAACGTTCCACCCAACCATAGGCCATCGTGCTCTTTAATCTCTCAGCAATGCTGCCACCCCCGAGCTGGGCATGATTCTCCAAGGAATAAGGGAACTAGCAGGCTTACACATAGCCAAGGATACACAAAAAAAACACAGCCAAGCCAACACAGTTGGGTCTATCAGGCCATCAAGGAGTTGGAAAAGGCTAATTGCTAAGCTGGTGAGCTCAATACAGAGCCAAGAACACTTACACCAGAACTAGCCTGACCTCTAAGACACCCACTCACACCCAACACAAGGAATCCGTCCCTTCTCTGTTACACAGTCCCTCAGGCCTTGCATTCTCTTCCAGTGCTATTCAGGGGTGATGGAGAAGAAGGCTAGCCCTCTAGCTTTGTCTGTGTGGTTTTCAACCACCAGGTTTATCAAGCAAACTAAGCCACCCATCCCTGCTCCCAATACAGTCCGAAGACAAACCATTGAACTCAGACAATTAATCAGCAATTCCAGCTTGATGAGGGAAAACGAATCCCATGCGAATTTCAACAGGCCACTGAACGTATCAGTGCACACAAATTACCACATGGGAAAAAAAAAAATCGACAGTCCCAAAACGTCTCAGCATACTCTGCGTGTGAAATGAACAAACTCCCATTCCCACAATGTAAAGAAGACCACAACAATCAGCTCGTAAGGGATACCACAACAACACAGCGGATCTTGAGGAGAACGACGACAACCATGACTCACAAGAAGAACAATAGTTCCGATTTCAACATTAAGACGACGGGAAAACAATTACACTACCATACCAGTCTATGAGACAGCTGAAAACGTGAATGGCCTTCTCAGCAATTTGTGGATGAGAGAGAGCGGCTCTCAGCTCGCTGCTTCAGTCGAAAAACCAGGAAATTTCCTGTGCATGAGCATGAGCAACTTCCGCTCCCGCGTGAGGAAAAACAGCTCCGTTTTTGTCCGTGGATGAACAAACAACAAGACGGACGCGAATTGGAAGTGCCTCAGCCTTCAGCACAATCGTGGGGAGAATGGTATGCCTGCGGGAGTGAAGAGTGCGTGCAGGTTTTTCCTTTTCCATTGTAAAGTCAACCACTGTGGTGGAGTGTGCGTGTGGGTGAGGACTGACAGTCCTGCCACCCCACTCCCATACTGTCATAACTGTCTCAACCACCAGCAACCTTTCTTAATGAAAGTGGTTGGAATAAGACAAGGGAAGAAGACATATGGTTTTTTTTCCCTCATTGGCCAAGGTTAGACAAATTCCCCCCCACATCCTTATCCTTGTGAAAATCATGCCCCCTTTCGATTTAGTTGCCGCGATCGTAGCTGGTCGGGTTCATTTAATTAATTATAGATGCATATTTACATGATGACCAACATAATATATGCCGCATGCCCCGATATACCATTGGTGACAATTCAAATCCAAAACATAACATAACCGATCAATGGTGGGGCCTTGGCCTTTAGCTCCACACCATGATCATTTACAATATATACATCATGTACATCTAAGGTAACGGGGTCAAAACCAGGACATTACAATGTAACGATCATATGCAGATTTATTCATGACCAAAGAGGTGCCCATTGCGGGCCTCCTCCATAGAAACATCATCCTTATTGAGACCATAATCCTCAAGTGTTTTTCCTAATCGAAAGTGCTTCTAGTTGTTGCACAATGTCCTCATTGCTGTCTTGATCCTTCATTGAGCTTGGAATTCTTTCCAAGGATTGGGAATTCTTAGCAAAATCCAATATCATCTTGTATTGCATCCCTAAATTATTTGTCATTTTTTCTGATTTGATAATCTTGCTCTCCAAGATGAGTTTCCAATTCATCATTTTTGGCCTCTTGTTTCTCCATGTACGGACTCAAATAGTCAATAATGCATACCTTCCAATTAACTTAAAAAAATGCCCCAACCTTTTCGTAACTTCATAACTCCCTTCATCATAGCTACACAAGAGGTCTCTCCATTTCAAAGTTTAGGCTTAAATATTTGATATGCTTAAGCTTCATGCCCCAAGATTCATAGAAATACTAAATTTAAATTTATGCCAAACAAAACTGTTACATGAGGTTCTTTCCTAACCTGAGTCAAGGATGAAAAGGCCAAGACATAAATAGAATATCAAATACCGAACCATTTAAACCTGGAAAAAGTGCAATGCAGACACACTCCTCTAGTATGTAATTAACATCTGTTTTATGGATCCTTTAATATTATTTTGTTGCTATTTAGAAAATGAGCATCAGAAAAACAAAAAACTTTAATATTAATGTGTTGCTCTTTTGAGAATGAGGATTAGAAAAACGAAAGGCTCTATGTTGAAACTTCACATTAACTTTTTACATGCCGTTATCTTTATTCTTTATTTTCTAAACTTCCATATTTCTAGAAGCATTTAAAGCAAGACATTTTGCAAGTGTCTTTGACAACAAGTTTTCCCAATTAGTGGATCTTTATAGTTGTTTGAATTTAATTTGTTTGGCATCACCGGTTAGAGCAGCACACAACGACCAAGAGAAGTAAGAAAATTAATATTTAATATTTTGTGTTCTCTTTTGGAACTCTTGCTATTTATGCCGTGCTGTGGAAGGTCAATTAATGAGAAGCCGAATAAAAATTGTATTGGTCATTCTTGACCACCTTTACAATCCCTCACATCCCAAGTGGAAAGCAGAAATGACAATTCTCATCATGCTGCCATTGACTGTATGGTCTTTGGATTTTTCATGACGCGGTAATGGCGTTGGCCACACTACAAAATTGGCAGTCAAACAGTTTTTTCCATCTTGCCGCTGTTATTCTTGACTTCTTGTAGAAATAGCAGTCAAAGACGCGGCCAATTAATGATTTAGGCAGTGGCCCACAGCCGGAAAGTTTCAGGAAGAAGTGGCTCTAACACAATTATATATGCTTATTCAATCCCTCAAACAAGGCATCTCACTGGAAGTCTATAACTCTGGGGGCTTTCATTGAGAAGAAATACAAGGCTCCCAATTCTACCAGTTTGTATTATATTCTGCTTCTTTGCTTCTATACAAATCACAGATATAGTTTTGGAAAGCCGTCAAATATGAAGGTATCCCGCTACCCTTTGCTCTCTTCAAGCAGAATCAATGGTTTTGAGATACCATATGTTATGAATTATTAAACCCTCTTTCTTTCTGATAATGATGAGCCTGTATTTGCAGAAAATGGTGCTGAAATTGGTTATTGAGGACGAGAAAAGCAAGAGAAGGGCCATGAAGGCGATTGCAGGTGTTGAAGGTAAATATCAATAAACTTTCTCCATTACAACTTCTCGTTTCAATGAATTGGGTTTTTTGAGGAGTGAAAATATATTTGATTGCAGGGGTAGAGTCCGTTTCAGTGGATATGAAGGAGAAAAAAATAACTGTGATTGGGGAAGCAGATCCTGTCTTTCTCACAGTAAAACTCAGGAGATTTGGATTCACAGAGCTGCTGAGCGTGGGTCCTGCCAAAGAAGAGAAAAAGGCAGAAGGCGAGAAGAAAGAAGGTGCTAAGAAGGAGGAGAAGAAGGTGGAGCCTCCAACAGTTGTGTATTTGAATCCAACTAGTTATGCGCCATACCCATATAGTGTTGTTAAAGAGGAATATAATCCCAATACCTGCACTATCTGTTGATCTATTTTGAGCACCTCCTCTCAGTATCTTCCCCAATAGCATAGATGCTATGTTCTCTGTGCTGGTAACGTAATACTTGTATATATTTGTTCTCACAAGTTCAGGCGTATAGGCTTCTAAGGTCAGGGTTTGGGCTGTGAAACAGAAAACAGCTTAAGGACTTCGAACAGAGCTCTTTGCAAGTTTATTTAGTTTTTAGATCTATTGATAATACATTCCTTATATTTCATAAGGTTATCTTTTATTGGTATTCTTCATTCTGGGTTTCATTGGAATTTGATATAAGAGAAAGAAGATTCTGAACATCAAATTGATGTATATTTGTAATTATTTGAATGTATTAACCTACGAAAGTAACACATTTAAACTTTGAGTTTATATTTATAACGTGTTAAGTATAAAGCACCAAATCCAAACTGTGCAAGGTTAACACTTTAAAAAAAAAAAACTATGAAAACAATGGTTTTGGTAAATAAAATGAGGAATTTTCATAAACCTCAGTTGAAAAGCAGAGCTGATTACAATATACACAAAATATAAGAAGCACAATCTCCTTTAAAAAAAAATGAAAGTTTTTCCCTAAATTAACATAAAGATTTAAGTAGGGAGTTTAGGAAAGTAAAGGTCGAAGAGCAGTGTTACTAAAATTGAGTTGGAGATAACTCTGAATTATGGTATATAGAAAATGAAACATACTATTGATTTATCTAATTCACGACCTTGGATATGAACTAGGCCTTTGATAATGAATACCATTTAGAATCGCATTTATCTAATTGAAGACCTTGGAAATGAACTAGGCCTTTGATAATGTATACCATTTAGGATCATGAGCGATGATGTAAAAAATAAATTATCAAATAATATGAATACGATTATAATGTATTAAAATTATAAAATTATATATAAATTCCATATATATATATATATATACATATGAATTGTTTATTTATATATTAGCATTTGCACCTAGAGGTGCAAAAAAAAACTTTTAGAGGGTAAAAATATTGAGTCTTTTAGTAACTGAATTTTTTTGACTTACCTTGGGAGACTGGAAATTACATTTTGAGGATCAACATATCGGTGGCTCTCTCCCCTCTTCTCTTTACATTTTGGGTTTTATAAATATGAAAAGAATAAACTAAAATTATTAGTTCTGAAAAACTAAGTGGAGGAGTCGACCGAAAAACATATCGAAGTTCCGCATCCAAATTTTCGCACTTCGGAAAACAGAAAGCGGATGAAAAAAAATTTGTGAAAAGAAAAAATCAAAGTTCCAATTTCCACATTATACTTTCCAGATTTCCGTATTCCTGCGGAAAGCCAAGATTACTAACTTGTAACTTTATACCATATTAAAGAGTTCCTATTGATATTGTAGTAGATTATGGTGAAAAACTTAAACAAATATTTGAAGTGTAAAATTTATTATAGTTTATAAGTATTTTTAAGTAGAAACCATAGTATCCATGATGATATATTAATGTATATTTCCTTATTGAATAAACAATTTTAGAATGATACCTATTTCCCAAAATGACCAAAGCTTTCTAATTTGGCTAAAGTGAAATATCTTGCAACTATTACTAATATTGGGATAATTTGCATGTTTATTAATATTTAGTATTTCTTAGTTCTTATTATTTTCATTTAATTTTTTTTTTTTGTAAAATAAAGACTTTGATGCTTATAACCTCATTTATTTTTACATCAAAATTAAACAAAGATATATTTACAATTTATTATGATAAAATGTTATCCTAGGATATTAGATAGATTCAAAATTAAAATAGATTTAATTAATTACAATTAAAATGCAATTTTGTTATTTAAATAAATTCAAAATCAAAGCTCTCATTACACATTAAAGAAAAATTAAAGTTCTGATTAAAGTATTTGACCCATACTTTTTTTCTTCTTATTTCCCGATTTCCGCTTTCCGCATTGGGGAATGCGGAAAATCGAAACTTTAACACAATTAATACCTCAGAATATGCGATCCTATCGTCTCCACACCCCATTTAATACACACATTTTGGTTAACGTAAAACCAACACATTCTAAACTTCCAAATCGAACTAATATTGAATCACAGACCCTTAGCCCAGAGACTGCCAAATGTTATTTAGCATTCTAATAAAATTTAGATTAGGTAAGTTTAAAAATTATATTTTGAAATCTGATTTTTTTATTATTAAATTTAATAAAAATTATACCTAAAATTTAAATAAATTTAAAGCTTTCCTACCATCCAAATTAAATAAACTTAAAGCTTTCCGACCATCCAAATAAAATAAATTTAAACAATATTCTTTGAAACCTAATTTTTTAAACTAAATTCAATAAAAAATTTGTAAAAAAATAAAAAGGCAAGGCAAAATCAATGAACGTTTAAGCTAATTAAATAACGTTCTCATAGACCATCAAATTCTAGGCCTCCTCCATTTGCGCAAAGAAACATGCTTCTAGAAGTGTTTAAAACATAAGAACTATTGTTGTTTCTTTGAAGTTGGATGTCCATTCCTGGTAGGCTAAATATAAACTTTCTTTTCGGATTTCTGATTTGCGAAATCAGGAATCAGAGATCGGGAAACAAACATTCACTCGAAAAATATGTGGTGTTTCCGATTTTTGAGATCCGGAATATTGGAAATAGGGAATCGGGAAAGCAGACAAAATTATTAACTAGAAATGACAATTCCGGTTTCTGAGATCCGAAGTATCGGAAATCGAAAATCGGGAAAGAAACCTTCAATTTTATCTAAAGTGAAACTTTCGGTTTCTGATACTCGAAAATTTGGAAAGTAGATAAATCATAAATTGAAAGCAATATTGTCAATATCCAATAAGCGAAAAGTCAGAAATGGGAAATTGGGGAAACACCAATTTTGTGCAACCGAGACTCGGGACTCTCTAACATTTGATAGACCAATTTAGTTTCCTCTTTGAAATAATGATTATTCTCAAATATTCAGGTTTGTACATCCTATTGCAATGTGAGTGTGTTTTTATCTTGTAATTTTCAACTGTGCAGCCACAAACATTTCTTGTAATTTTCCTTAGAATCCTTGTTAAAATTACAATGTTGACTTCTAATATTCTCGGCTCACCATATCAGCTAAGTTCCTAAATTTGAGCGTAAATTTTATCCCGTATAATAGACCAAAAGTTCTACTTATCAAAAGTTACCAAAAGTTACATTTATCAAGCTAATAATGTTCCACGGGAAAATTATATTGTTCCTCAACAAACCAATATTAATACTCATAATAATAATAAAGTAATATTAAAACTAAATAAAATACTATAATATTAATATTATACTCTAAGCCTCTACGGTACCAGAGGGTTCGGCTTTGGCTTTGGCTTCAACAAAGGTGGAAGCTTGTCATCCTTCTTCCCATTGCTGACGAGTAGATGGGTCATCCATGGCATTGGCACAACCTGCTTCTTTGAGGAACTAAAGTGTAATCAAATAAATATTATTTTTTGAAATCTGATTTTTTTATTAAATTTAATAAAAATTATACATAAAATAGACATAAATAAATTTAAACACTATTCTTTGAAATCTATTTTTTTTACTAAATTTAATAAAAAAATTGTAAAAAAATAAAAAGGCAAGGAAAAATCAATGAATGTTTAAGCTAATTAAATAACGTTTTGACAGACCATCAAATTCTAGGCCTCCTCTGTTTGCAAAAGCAACATGCTTCTAGAAGTGTTTAAAACATAAAACCTATCGTTGTTTCTTTGAAGTTGGATGTGCATTCCTGGCAGGAAAAATACAAACTTTCTTTTCGGGTTTTCGATTTGCGAAATCGGGAATCGGAGATCAGGAAACAAACATTCAGTAGAAAAAGATGTGGTGTTTCTGAGATCTGGAATATCAGAAATTAGGAAAGCAGAAAGTATAATTTCCCAATTGCACAAAGCAATTTTTCATCATTTTCTTGGATAAGAATGACGTTATTACCCTTTTTGCTCTCTGAGATTTACATTCTTCTACAATGTCAATGTCAAAATCAAATGATAGAAATTGTCAATTGATCTGGTTTATTAATTTCTTGAATAACAATGACATTATGAAGTATTATGTTGTATGTGATATTGGCATTCTTCTATGATGTCATTGTCGAATTGGAATGATATAAATTGGTTGATTGATCTGGCTTTTGCAAGTGGTATGCATTACTACAGAGAACATATTACCTCTTAATAATAATGAAGTTTGTGAAAATCATCAAAAGGATGATTGTCGTAGTTAATATCCAAAGAGAAATTTATTTGCTTTAATGCGAGAGATGGAGATGAATGAAGTAAATCGGTTGTGTTAAGATAAGACATTAGATTGTGTTATTAAAATTGCTGAGCATATTGTCTTGTTGTAAATTAGAGAAAAATAACAGAGCAGAAATGTGCTGCAACATACATTGTGTAATTGAACATAGGTAACCTATTTATGCAAAAATAATGTTATCCATAATAAAATTGTTTAAAATATAACAAAATATAAAATTAACCTATCAATACGAACAGACAGAATAAAGCCTGAGCGTTTTCAGAATGTGTATTTAACCGATCATTTTTTTCCCGATTGCACGAAGCAGTCTTTCATCATTTTCTTGGATAAGAATGACGTTATTACCCTTTTTTCTCTCTGAGATTTACATTCTTCTACAATGTCATTGTCGAAATCGAATGATAAAAATTGTCAATTGATCTGGTTTATTAATTCTCGGATAACAATGACAATATAATTACATATTATGCTCTATCTGATATTCAGATTCTTCTATGATGTCATTGTTGAATTGGAATGATACAAGTTGGTTCATTGATATGGATTTTGCAAGTGGCATGCATTACTAAATAGAACATATTACATCTTAATAATAATGAAGTTTGTGAAAATCATAAGCAATCAAAATGATGATTGTCATAGTTAATATCCAAAGAGATATTTATTTGCTTTAATGCAAGAGATGGAGATGAATGGTCTAAATCGGCTGTGTTAAGATAAGGCATTGGACTGTGTTAAGATATTTTAACAAAGTCATTAGACTATGTTAAGATATTTTAACAAAGTCATTAACTCAGTCCAGTCGATATTTAGATAGATTAATAAAACCACTTTATCCTGGGCTTGCATAAGATATAAATAACAATTGAACGAATTTCCTCAAAAAAATCCTTTCATCTGAAGAATAAATCGTATTAACTTGACTGCATTGCAAAATAAATAAAGTCTGAATAGTATATTTAATTAATTTCCACTTCATTGCTAAAGAGAAGTATAGAAGGTTTTTGAAAGAATATTTTATATACTTAGTGCCATCTTTTTTTATCTCTTTAGAATTAGAAAATAAAGGTTTTATAGTGCATTCTTTGTAGCAGCAATACTACAAAGATGATGTTGGTGTAATGCGATGTTTATTACTTACTTATTCAGTACATAATGCATTTCAATAATGACTATTTTAAAATATATATATTAGGATATGAATTTGATTTTAGAAATGTTTGTTTAATTTGAATAAAAATTGATTATTTCTATATATATAGAAATATTTATTTTAAATATAGACATCAAATCATTTTAGAAATGTTTATTTTAATTAAATTGAAATATAAAAACGGTAGAAGATATGAAAAAATACAACGAAGGAGTTTTATGTCTTGCTATTAGAAGGATGAAAATAAATGAAAAAAAGAAATTCATACAATATAAAACAGAAAATTTGTCAAACTGTTTGTTGTTGTATAACTGAGAATAATATTATTTAGACATTGCTTTATGAAAAAGAGAGCGTGGGAAATAAATTCAGTTTTTAGAGGCCATGGATTTACTTTAACGTACAATCATTGTTGGTATCTCTAATCACTACGTGTTACTACTGTCATGCAAGTGTAACGATTTGGAGACGAATGGTCTAAATAGATTGTGTTAAGATAACACATTAGATTGTGTTATTAAGATTGCTGAACATATTGTCTTGTTGTAAATTAGAGAAAAATAACATAGCAGAGATGCGCTGCAACATACATTGTGTAATTGAACATAGGCAACTTATTTATGCAAAAATAATGTTTTCCATAGTAAAATTGTTTAAATATAACAAAATATAGAATTAACCGATCAATACGAATAGACAGAATAAAGCCTGAGCGTTTTTAGAACGTGTATTTAATCGATCAAATTTTTCCCTGTTGTTTGCTCATTAAGTCTCTCAGTAGTGAACTAATATCCCTCAATACCATATTCTTCAATGATCTCCACACCTTCGGTTGTTATAACTCTGCCCTCTTTGTCCAGAAGAACCAGGCACCGAATGCCTTCGACTTGAAAAACCTCATAAAGCTTCTTCCTTGTCTTTTCATCTGAAAATGGTAGGAAAAGCCATGGCATGGTGTGGTGGTATTCCTCAAATGAATTCTCATCATGATCTGCAGAAATGAAGACGATCTCAAAGTCCCCCTTCTCCAATAACGATTTATAGATTTTAGACAAAACAGGGGTGAAATACCTGCATTGAGGGCACCAATGGGCAGAAAAGTACATACCCACATATTTCCCTTGTAGTTCTTCAACTTTAACCTGTATATTGCATTGAAATCAGTTTTTTGCTTTGACCCTTAGATTACATTGAATTCAATCCATGAATGCAATTTTCGAACTAGAAGAATGATATCATAAAGTATAACAGTCATATCTTGTCTCCATTGTTTCTGGTCAAGAAACCACATTCCTCATTACAAAGCAAAGAGGTCAAACTCTAGTAGGTTTCACCTATTGCTGTTGGCTTGAGAGGCCCATTCCTGCATGTGGCCATTGTTCTGCATGAAATCTTTGAAGACCTCTCAAACTGCTGTTCAAGTCTATGCAATATTCTGTTGTCTACATCTAAGCCTCCAAGATGTGGGTCTCCTCCGACAGCCTTCACCTTAACTCTCTAGACAGAACAGAGACACCAAGGGTGCCTTCGCCCCAGTAAAGAACCGTAACTATGAGCTTTGATGAAACACATAAGCTATAGCTGTAGTGGTGGGCTCATTAATGATTGAGATGACATTAAGGCCAACAATGGTAGCCTTCCTCTGACAATTATTAAGTGCTCGAAGGAAACCTGGTGAACACGCTTGGAAGAAGGAAGACCAAGCACGCAAATGCAAGACACTTGTTCCATTGTCATTCGCCAATCGCCAAAAATATGTCAAAACTACAAATGTATAAATTAATTATATATTTCAAATTATTTAACTATATTGATTGATTTTAATTATATTATATAAACATTCAAATTATTTAATTATATCTTATAATTTCAAATTATTATTTAACGATATTCATATATTTCAACTTCAATTGTGTTATATCTTATTCAAATTATTGATTATCACTGCGTTGTAATTTGTTAGAGAGCAAAATTAAATTTTAAGTTATATAATAAGATTTTTTTCAATGGTAATGATGTAAATTAATTCCTTAAAAATAGTCTCCATTAAAAACAAAAATTATAATTAAAAATCATATGTATGGTTGTACTAGTTTGAGGGGGAGGAACTAATACAGGGAGAAAATGAGTGCCACGTAAGCATGATAGGTAGAAATCCATAATCGAGTGGCTGTGAAAGTGAAAGAAGTGACAAGGTTCTCACATTTGGAGGGGCGCAACCCGGTTGAAGGATGGAGAACATGCCACTAAATTTGGCAACATGCAACGTGAATGAGCCTCAGGTTAAAGATTATGGAGTCAAGAAAAATTTAGTGGAAAATTGAATGGGTTATTTAGCAATAAAGATCAATGGTCGATTGTGGGAGAATGTGCATCAAGATTTTGTAGAATAAAGGGCATCTCAGAGGATCAAAATTCCATGAGAGCTACAAATCAATGCAGTTGTAGATCAAATTATAACATGAAGTTGGAATGTGCAGTATGAAAAAGTGAAGGGTGTTGAGAGAACAATGAGCAGAGTGTTGTGCAAGTGGAAGACAAAAACATTTTGGAAGGACCTTCCATTAAAATTCCAAGGGCGCAGTAAGTCTGAATTCATCCCTTCCAAAGCCCCAAAATCCATGCCTCGAAATCCGTCGCTATGTAAAAGAAATTTTTAACTAGAAATTTTAACCATGGGCATGCTTCCTGCAATAGCTTGCATTTTCTCTTCGGTTCTTTAATCTCCGCCAAATTTAGAGGCAGCCCAATAAAAAAGAATGCAGAGCAAGTTTAAAATAAGGGTGGACTTGGGAGAGGAAGAAGTTATGCGGAAAGAATACGAATAGACATAAGAAAGCTTGACAGAATAATTCCTAAGCATTTTCATAAAGTGTACTTAACCAATCAACTCCATGTCGCCTTTTTCGGTCCCTACCTGATCACGAGATATAATCACTGGAAATTTTAACCATGGCGTGCTGTACCTAAACTCACAAATCATCAGGAGACGTGTCAGAATGTTAGTGGCTAGGGAAACGAGGAATATTTTGAGACTGCGTTTCCATTGTGAAAATGCCTACGGCGTAAATATGAATTAAAAAAACTGGAAAATGGATAATATAGAATTTTAATGAGAAAATGTATATTTATAGAAAAATCTATATGTTAGATTGAGATAGATTTACATCACTATTCAAAGCGAGATTGTAGAAATTATTGTGTTCTTGAATATAGACATCACTATCCATAGTGAGATTGTGGATATTAATGTGTTTTTGAAATATTGAATGTTACATTGAAAGGAATCCATGAACCTGTGATGGGATAAGGATATGGATAATTTGAAGGGTTGTGATATGTTCATGTCATTATGAACATCTTGATCTTTTAGTTGCTAAAGAAAGAAAAAGAACAATGTGTTTTTCATGGACGCATGTAAATCATTGTAAACATTTTTGCAAAATCAATGACAATAATGTTTTTTTGGTTGTCCCCAAAATGGGTATTATATATATATATATACTAGGAATCCATGCAATTGAGAGTAGGCATGCTTCAAAATGATATAAAAGTGCCCTATGGTGGTGAACCAAGACACTATAATAATGTTAAGCTTTTACTAATTTAATCATGTTAAACCTATAATGGTATTGCCAAACATAATGACCCAAAAGAAAAATATATGTAAAGATCATAAGCATATTTAATCATGAGCAAAGCTATGCCCATTGTGGGCCTTTTCCATAGAAACATCATCCCTATCGAGACCATAATCATCAAGTGTTCTATGTTTTCATTGCGAGACTGCTTCTAGTTATTGTGCCTCAACATTCTCTTAACCTTATAACACCCTTCATCATAGTTACCCCAAGCAAAAGAGGTCTCTCCATTTCAAAGGTAAGGCTTAAGCCTTGAATATTTCATATGCCTCAGGTTCCATCCCACCAAATTTACAGAAATACTGGATATTAGTTTATGCAAAGGAAAAATGCTATCCAACATCCTTTTCCAAATCCAAGTCAAGGAGGAAAAGGCCAAGACATAAATAGAATATGATGTACCAAACCACTTAAACATGGAAAAGTTGCAACTAAGGCTTGTTCCTCTAATAGGTAGAATGCATGTGTTCTTATCAAGTAGAACATTCCCCACAAAGAACAAAAGGGAAAAGATGAAAATAGAATATGAGATATCGAACCACTTATCCCTAACAAAGGAACAATGGAGCCTCATTCCTCCAACAAGTAGAACACCTATTTGTTATCATTAAACAAATAATTCCCTAGAAAGAAGAGAATTTCCTTGGCAACCCTCTCATCATCAAAATCAAGAACGAACAAGGACTCATTAAGTTCTATTATTCTTGTTGTATTCATGGGGTGTAATACAACACAATCAGCCATGATAAACATTATCCCATCTATAGGTCTCTTCACCATTAAAACATAAATAAATCATCCATGTAACAAGCTCTTACGCAAGTGTGCGATGACACAAGGGACGTGAGGGAGAGTTATATGATCTCCATTGTACCCCACTCTTGGAGACATACTCATTTCCCATTGCAACCCACCTTGCATTTGAAAATATTGAACGGATTTACAAAATTTTCTTTGATAAGTGATTATTACTATGTTATATGTTGAGCTAAGGCAACCAAATGTGTAATGGTCCCATTTTTTACTAGGATGCCTTTATCCAACTAAGTTGCTTGATTTTCCATAATATCAGTTATGTAGGTGTTTATTCTTCGAATATGGATAATATAAATTGAATTAAAGGAGGTGAGCATACTATATATTCTTTGCAACATTTTAGATAGGGTTGTGCCTTCATTATTTCTTTCCCTTATAGTGAGACCAATGATTAAAGAGAATTCTTTCGATATCAATACCGACTTAATTTGCTTTACTGACATCAAAAGAGGATAATTCCAACGTACAAAACATGGATTTTGTTATTGTTGTTGGTTACTACCTTGAGTCCCTAAAAATAACTTAATTCTAATTTTCATCAAACCCATAAAGCCCCCATTAGGGCTTGTCACCCCTCAATGACAACATTGTTAATTTGTACTTAAAACGTGAAAAACATAACTTAAAATCAATGACAAAATTGTTAATTTATACTTAAAACGTGAAAAGCATAACTTTAAATCATTATGGTTTAAAAGAGAAAAAAATTCACAATTAATTCTTTTTAAAACTATTATATTTTTATTTTTATTTATATAAAATATTATAAAACATTTACAAAACTTTTAACATTCACAAAGATGGAAAAAAGATGTTTTCGAAAATAATAAAACAAAATGAAATACAACAAAGTTCTAATTCTTAAATCTTTATCTCTTTTCATTCTTAACACCTCATGAATTCAAACATCGTTGCTCTTTGTTAATCACTACAAACTTTATCTAATGTCCATTTTGAAATATATGATTAATATCTATTTTATAAACCCTTTAGTATTATTTAATTGTTTTGTCTAAAGATTAGAAAAGCAAAAGGATTCATGGTGCAACTTCATATAAACTCCTTGCATGTCATTATCTTTATTCTTTGTTTTCTGAACTTTTATATTTCTAGAAACATTTAAATCACAAACTTTCATTTTTCTAAAAACATTTAAATCAAGCCATTGCTTATGATCACCATTGATGTCTCATTACATCAATAATGGTTTAAAATACCTTGGATTTATTATTATGCTGGATGATTATTTAAAGCGAGATTTGGAATGGATGGCCAGCAAGATTGAAGGAAGAATTAACTTATGGTGCAACAAGTGGCTCTCCAAAGGAGGAAGATCTATGATGATGAAATCAATACTTGAAGCCAAGCCTATTTACTATGCCTTTATTTCCTATATTTTTGTTGTATTATTGATAGCATCAAACAAATCTATTTTAATTTTTTATGGAGAAGTAGTGAGAACAAAAGTGCTTGTCCCTGGATCGCTTGGCAAAGGATCACTTTTCCTAAAGAGCTAGGGGGATGGGTGCTTGCGTACTATCCTGGCTTTGTCAGAGCTGCCCTTGTAGCAAAAAGAATTTGGAGACTGATTTCTCAAGAAGGTCTATGGGCGAAAGTTATTCATTAGAAGTATATACATCCTTTAACCATATAACAGTGGATCAGATCTCGAAATAAGGTTTCCATAAATGTTTCCATCATTTGGAGAGCTATGAGTAAAGCTTATGATTTAATTGGAGATTGGTTAGTCTGGAACATTGGTAATGACAGGAAGATACTGATCGGGAAAGATCCTTATCAGGTATTTTCTATTGTTTATAATCTTCCTGAGGATATGATCAATCATTTAAAGGACATAGGATATCGAGTTCTTTATCAAATTCACGACCACATTCACTCTTCTTCTGTAAGTTGTAAATGTTGTTGATCTGGACTTTGAAGAGGAATTTGCTATTATTTGGGAGAATTATGTTAAATATATTTTCAGAGTTCATGCTTTCCTCAGTGACAAGGAAGAGTTTGTCATTAGGTCTAAGAATGAAGCTGAAGGTATTTATTTTCCTAGTGTTGGATACAAGGTTGATTGTGCTAAAGAAGATCCACCTACACTAACCTGGTGGCACTCCACAATCTGAAAAATTAAACTATCCTATGAAGACTAAGATTTTTTTTTCTGGTTATCTTTGAATGGTAAAGTGTTGATTTGGGATAGATTGATTACTTTCCAGGGCATCGGGCCTAGCAGATGTCCATTATGTCGTGAAGCCTCTGAATCTATTTCTGATTTTTTATTCAGTGTCCTTACATATCCTCTATGTGGAAATATGTAGCTTAGTTTCTTGGTGTCCAATTTAGATGGAGTGGAGCAGATATGATTGAATCTTGGAAGGAGTGGTATCATAATGATATTTTTCATCATTATCGGGCTTTTCTTGTTCTTTTGATATGGGGGGTTTGGATTGTAAGGAAAAAATTTATTTCCCAAGATGTAAACATTGTTGCTATGATATATGCTTCTAAAAGTGTGGATATTTTGGCATCATTCCCATATATGAAGGCTCTGAGCAAGCATAGAATCATTAAGCAAATTTGTATAAACAAAACTATTAGTTGGTGTTTCCTTAATGGAGCATCTTAAGAGAGGTCAATGGCAGGAGGGGCATGAGGAATTCTTCATATAGATGAAGGTATTTGGCACAAATATGAAGGTGGAATTGGTAGGCTATCCAACAATATGGTGGAGCTAAAAGCACTTAGGCTCATCCACCATTTGGAAAATTATAAAAGTGTTCAGTGGCTTCAGGTCTTTGGGGAATCCCAACAGGTGATAGATTGTTTCATACTCAGGAATCCTCCCAAAAATATCAACCTCAAACCAATCTTCAAAGACACCCTCCATTATATGTGTATTTTTACAAACATTTCCTTCTGTCATGTTTACATGGAGATAAATGTGAGATAAACATGATAGCTAACTCCCTCTCTAAAATGGGGATTCTCTTGAATGACCATTCATGGAGAATATCTATGAATGAATGATATTGAAATTCAATCTCTATGAATGTTTCTTGTTTTGTCAAATTCAGAATATCTTCATATGATGGTCTCTTTTTGTGACTTCTAATATGGAAGTAATTATCTTTATGGAGACTTCCCTTTATGTAGACTTCCCTTTATGTAGACCTTTTTTTCTTCGTAAAACTAGGTTATTTTCTTTGATAGGCTATGACCTCTATGTACAAAGTGGTTCATCTTAATAGAATGAATTGTGTTTTTTTTTCATTTAATTTAATTTATTTATTCCATGGAAAAAAATCACTTTCGACATGTTTTCCTAATGTCTTCAACCACATGTTTAAGGAATTATGGAATGTTTAATCATAGTTTGAATTTAAATTACTTCAAATAGTTAATCAAAATAACATATAATTTATCATGTACTTTTTCAATATAAGTTAATTTTCGAAATATGTAATTTACTTCATGTTCTGTTCACATGAATCCAATATTATTGAATAACGAGTTTATTCAAATATCTTACAACTACTTGAGAGTTCGTAGTTTGGCCGGGACCTATTTGCCCGACCATTTGCACCGATCGGACGACCAGCAACGTGGTCGTCCAATCGGTACAAATGGTCGGTTCACTAGTTTACTCCTGTAGTTTTTATTAATATTCAAACATCTTACAACTACTTGAGAGTGCTACTAACAATGTAGTCTTATGAATACATAAATGAGGATTTGCAGTAAAATGCTCCACCAAAACAAGCTACCAGCTCGTCAATAGACGAGATTTGGTATCTTATTTTCTATTAAGATGTTTTTAATTGACATATTTTTTTTTACAATATATGTTTTTTTTTCTCATAAATGTTTATGTTGGATCAAATTTCATCCAACTATGTTTATATTAATACAATGTTTTAGATTAGTATAATTTTTTTTAGATGCTTGTCTACTAGATTTATATTAAATTTGAATTTATTAAGTATAAAAAGGGGTTCAATTGTTTAAAGTGTAATTTTTTTTAATGTTTAAATAACAATGTTTTAGATTAGTATAATTTTTTTTAGATGCTTGTCTACTATATTTATATTAAATTTGAATTTATTAAGTATAAAAAGGGTTTCAATTGTTTAAAGTGTAATTTTTTTTAATGTTTACAAAATTTAAGATAAAATAAAATTATACCTTATGAAATTGGATCCTTCTGAGTGTTAATCTAGGTTTAAAATAAATTTATGTTGGTTTTATTTATTTTACTAGTGGACATAATTTTTTAATTACTTTATTTTATTTTAGTTTTGGTAATGTTAAATTATGTAATGTACTGTGATAACATCTCCCCTTACCTATCTGAATAACATCTTGTTACTCTAGATATAATTACATTGTTACTCCAAACCACCATTTATAGACTGCCACATTATTGTTGGTTAATATGTCTAAAAATTGGATGATTTGGACCAGGCCACCATTCTTTTCCTAAAATCCAATGTTATTTGTTTTGCAAAATTGAAAGTAAGTATATTTTAATCCCAATTTTGATGGTAGAAAAATTCCAAAACTTGGAAATTGTAATTTGAATTTTTAAAAATTCTAACAAGATTTTATCAAAATAGTGCCAAAAAAATCAACCTATTCTCGCTTAATTCATAGAATTTTTAAATTATGTAATTCCAATTTGCTACTTTAAAATGTCAATCTAATTATGATTTCTTTCTGATTATTGCAAATTTATTGACGATTTCTTTATTAGACTTGATTAAACTCTATTGAATTTGACAAAGTCCTCATCTTACCATAGAGTACAATCAAATGATTTCACGCTATCATTCTTTCATTGACAATATCATTTACTTCATATCAATTAAATTTTATTCACCAACCTATCCTTTGGTTTCATTCGCTTCTTACCCTTAAATTTAAACTTAATAATCCAAGATTACAATAGAATATAAACTAAATTTTATTTACGAACCTATCCTTTGGATATCATTTTTTTTAAGGACTCTCTTATGAATTACCATGAGATTGGATCACATTCGGCAGTGGCGGATTAAAACAATTTTCTTCCATAAAGCTTCAAGCTACTCAGACATTAAGGAAACATGAGTGCTTCAATGATAAAACAATTTTCTTTCATAAAAGCTTTAGCTGCTCAACCATTAAGGAAACCTGAGTGCTTCCCTGAAAGAAATATATATAACACTGCGCTTGATAGTAGATTGCATAAACCACTGTTAGCTGTGTCCAAAACGAAATCCAAGGAATACCGAATTTCTTAATGTGACTTGAAAAGCATGGTGTCAACTATAACACAAGATATTGGAGGTCTTGTCTTGTTGAGATTGTAAACAATTTGTTTCAACTCTCCTTCCATGTTATCCATAAAAAAATGGTATCATGTGGATCGATGGAAATAGAAAGGTAAACCATCAAAGATCTGAGCAGAGTGAATATCAAGATCCAGATTGTCTGCAGATTCCCGATGAATGGGAATCACAACATCAGCTTTTTAAAATTTGAAATAGAATTGGAGCCTTGGAGGTACATCTCATGTTCAAATATTTGGATTTGAATTTGAAACTAAACAACAATGACACAATGGACCTATCCATATCGGTGTGGGATTTCCAAGTACTCTTGACACCAATTCTGTCAGGATTCAACAACGACACGGACCCGTAGGTGAGCGACGAGAGCTAAGGACCGATTTGTAGAGTATTAAAGACTCTGTCAGCTCATGGGTCTCCATGAGTCCATCCATGATGCCATGGAGCTCCAACATCCGCACCCTCCAGCTGACGTACCTTTCCAGTGACGAAATCGTAGTTACTTAAATGACTGGATCTCTGCAACCAGATCATCCAATCTATCGACATCAACTCACAATTAATATATTTGCTAGGGATCGCTTCGCTTCCATCTTGGAACCATTTCTGCCGCCCATGGTCTCGGTTCCTCTGTGCCTCCACCCTCAATGGTTTTCAATATTATATGGTCGCTTCCGTAATATTTTCATCCAGATCGATCAGACAATAGTAACCTGCCATTCTATAGGTCCGGGCGGATATTCATCCGTAGAAACAGAATACCCACCATCACCCAATAAATAGGCGACTGCTGCAATCAAATAAATTCATAGCTAGAAAACAGAGTATGCAGCAATAAAGCAGAGCAAACAGAGTATGCAGCGAACAAAGTAGATAAAGCATAGAGAATAGCTTGGAAAACCACTACATTACGGAGAGTATCTCGATCCGTTTTTATTGACTGAAGAACTCAGAAAACGGTTACAATAACCACCGTAGAAATAGGATCTGCGTTAATTAAACTACAGTTCAACTAGCTATCTCATTAATTCGCCATTATTTCAAGTCTTCCCCTTAATGGAGAATGGATTAACAGCTATACCTAACATCTCCATTATTTCAAGTCTGCCCCTTAATGGAGAATGGATTAACAGCTACACCTAACATTTCCCTAAACAATTCAAATTTGATCTTTCCGAGAGGCTTTGTGAAAATGTCAGCAGTATTTTCACAAGTATTACAATATATAAGATCTATTTCATTGGATTGTAGCTTCTCTCTAACAAAATGATACTGAGCATCAACATGCTTTGTCTTTGCATGAAAGATCGGATTATTTGCCAACTTGATTGTACTTTGGTTATCACATTTGATAACTGTAGGGGCCTTTTGTTCTTTTCCGACATCTTGAAGAAGTCTTCTCAGCCAAACATCTTCACAGGTAGCTGCACACAGGGCGTTGTATTCTGCTTCAGTAGAGGACAGAGATACAGCAGGTTGCTTTTTACTGCTTGATGAAACAACTCCAGATCCTATGCTAAATGCATATCCAGTGGTTGATCTTCGATCATCCAGATTCCCAGCCCAATCAGAATCTGAATAACCTGTCAACTCAACAACAGAAGCATCAGTATATTTAATACCAAAGTCAAGTGTTCCTCTTAGATACCTGAGTACCATCTTTGCTGCATTCCAATGGCTTTCTTGAGGTTTTGCCATAAACTGACTTAGCATACTCACAGAATATGCAATGTCAGGTCTAGTTGTGGTGAGATAATTCAATCTACCCATCATCTGTCTGTACATTGTCGCATTCACCTCCTTTGAATCATCAGCACAAGAGAGTTTCACATTCTGCTGCATGGGAACGGTAGATGGTTTACACTGATCCATTTTAAATCTCTGAAGTACATCTCTGACATACTTACTTTGACAAACAAATGTTTGACCTGCATTCCTCCAAACTTCAAGACCTAGACAGTAATGAAGCTCACCCAGATCTTTCATATCAAAAACTTGTGATAGCTGCTCCTTGATTTCATCAATCAGATTCTCTGCATTTCCTATAATTATTA
>LPNX010778445.1:0-74421 GCA_001517045.1 Pseudotsuga menziesii | reverse complement strand
CCGGCATAGTGATCTGATCTTGAAAATAAGTCTTCCATTTAGCCTTTTAGGGGGGTTCTACTACTGGGTAGTGAGTTTCGGATAATAGTGTATGTCCCGGCAAAGAATTGGAGTCCAAAGACACTGCTTCTTCCGAACCAAGGACCTCGGCCATGAGAGGCTTTGCCTATGAATATTGAAATTCCAAGTTTGCTTGGTGGAATGGCTTTTTTTTGGCTCCGAACGCTGTCAGTAATCAGGTTACGAAGAAATTTTGTCCCAACTTTAGACGACCCAAAATCAGCGGGGGAGCGTAAGTAAAGGTTCGAAGCCCGGTGCGAGTTATTCTTTTCGTGATTGGGAGCAATAGCACAAACCAGTGATATCCCCTGAGCTAATCTGAAATCCAACAATAGAAGATGTTCCATGAATATGCTATCATAGCTAGACTACAGCGGAGCCTTTGTTGACAACTAATGATAACCCCGGTCTCCATTTTGTGCAGAAACCCATTTTGAAATCATAAGAAAATTGAACATGAAAATGTCAATTCGCGGCTTCTGGGCCATGGAATGGGAGCTCTGTACTTAGGTGGAGTGGGAACAAGGCAATTTAACCAGTTCACTTTGTCCGGGAAAAGACGTTCAAACCTCTCCCCTCTCGCCATGGATTTGAGCTTGGAAATTGCAGCAACATTGTCCAGGCAGGGTATATACTCACTCATATTCTTAGGGCACAGTTTGAATCTCTCAACCTTGGTGTCCACCCCAATCTGGTGCTCCCCTTCACATTCTCAGATCCATTGAATGATTGCTCGAAAATGTCCATCTCAGAAACAGAGGTGTCGTTATCAATGTCATAATCATCCAGGTTGTCATCCTCCCCCACCAAGAAATGATCTTACATTACTCCATCCTTGTCCACTATGCCAAAGGAAGCTGGTGATGGTGGTGATGGAGGAGGAAGAGGGGGGTGGGTTTTGTGATGTTCAGGGAAGAGAGGTCATAGGTTGGAGCCTCTGTGCGTGCAAGGGAAACCACGTGAGATTGAACCGAAGAGGAAATCGAGCCAATAATGATCTATACGTGGTCATAAGACCCACTACCTTCAATGTGAGGGGACTCTTCAGAATATCCTCCTCCATTTTTTCTTCCTCCCTCTAAATCTAGCTTCTACGAATTTGCCTTTGCTCATTGGCTTCCCATTTTTGGACAAAAATGGGTGAAACAATTGATTTGAAAGGGAAAAACAATTATTTGAGAGGGAAAAACAATTGAGAATTTTTTTTATTGCCGGAGTGACAACTATAAATGACCAATTGTTATGTGGTCATTTTTAGTCTAGATATCCCGTGACCAAATTTGGTCATTTATCTTGGTCTTTTTTAGTTATCTCACTTAAATTTATCAATTTTGGTCATTTATCCCTTCAAAAAAACTGTGGTGACCAAAACTTTTGGTCTCCTGGTCACTAATCTCTCATTTTCCACTAGTGATGAGGAGGTTAAGAAACATCAATAATGCCAAGGTACAAGAAACCTCATGGGAAAAAACATGGGCCTAAATCAAGGAATGGGCCTATGTCGACAATAAATTGACACAAGCAGCAGAAAAGGTAAACCACAGCTCCATTATGAACTACATGAACACACCATTCATGGCAAGTTTCAGAGGAATTAAAGAAACAACAGTAAAATTCATCATTAGCTGGTACCACAATGGGAAATTTTACTTCGACAAACCAGTCAAAATCTCTGGCAAAGTCATATACAAACTGACTGGTCTCTCCAACCAAGGCGACCCAGTCCCTGGTGGCATAAAAGAAGGACTAGTAGAACGTTTAATTGGAACACCATCTAGGAAGAATTCAAAAGGGCTAATGATTAGCTAGATACAAGCCCGGATGCCACAAATCATGGCCAAAATCATAGCAATAGGGCTCACACCTACAGGTCGAGGGAGCACCCTGAAGCTGGATATGCTAGAAGCAATAGACACAATAGGGGAAACAAGAAAAGTATACAGACGGGCTCAGTATGTTGCCAACATGCTCAAAACTATTTGTGAGAAATGCCAGGAGTCGGGGTGGGATTATAAGGTTCCCGTCTCTGATAATATGGATAGTGATGTACCACTTGTGCCCAATGGAGGACAAGCAGTTCCAAGAGCCAACAAAATTACACATTTGGAGGTTCAAGCCATTTGCACAGACTGGAACACTGAAAGAACTAGCAAATGGAAAAGTACTGTTGGAAAACTGGTTCCAACACCTGAAAATCCAAACGACTAGATGGAGGTTGCCTCAGAACATTCGATGAAGTCTTCCAAAAACATCACACATCCAACTAGAACTCGACCACACTACGGTTTGGTATATGTAGGGAGAAAAAGCAAAAGCAAAGCCTCTCGACTATTACCCAACAATCAAAGAGATATTCTGTGAGCTAGCTCGACAATCTGGCACAAAGTTATCCATGTCAGCAAAGTCCAAGGAAGGAAACCTAGCAATTGAAGAACCACTGACAGAATAGGAGAAGGAATAACACTATGAAATCCGACTACACATCAACACCTTCATGTCAGAAGAGACACCAACAGAGGACACCAATAGACTACAAATAACAATCATACCATGAACGACCCAAAAGGGAAGTACACCGACAGAGCAGCAGGTAACCAAACCAGCTGAATAAAGTATCAATCCAGTTCAATAGCAGGAGGGAGGAAAATAATTAGAGGAAGACATTGAATCCGACAATCCTGAATATGCCATAACTAAAGACAAAATAAAAAAATAGCAAAGGAAATAGCAGCCACAAGAAAAAAGGTAACTGAGACAAAAGGGAAGGGGAAGCGCAAGCTTATCCTTTCAAAATCAGAAGATGAAGAAGAATTAATAGCTACCTCCATCGACATCATAGAATATTCTGTAGCGAACAAAGTTTCAGTTGAGACACAGTTCAGGTGCTTTGTCTAGTCAGGAGCACAACAAGGTCGACCGAAAAAGGTAAAAAGTACAAACAATTCAACGACTGAAAATGTTGTCGATTTAGTTTCTACACCCCCACCCCCATCTCCGACCTAGATCACACAGGAATAAATTCCATAGCTACCCACTATAAGTCTAGTTGACATATGCAAAAATGCTGTGCCAAAAACATTGAAAGAGAAGTTTGACCAGCACAGTGATTTCTAGGCATACATTGAGAAATTGCCTGAACTACTCACCTTTGTCCAAAATATCACCACCAAATGTCATCTGATCGAAGCTAGAAGATCAAGGCAGCTCATTCCTCCAAAACCTGGACAAATACCCTAGAAGCCAAGGTCTGTGGGAATTGTAAAGTTGACATTCGTGAGGAAACCCGACAAGAAATATCAAGTTGTCACAAGTCGAACCTCATCCTTTATCCATGCTTAAATCCCACACCCTCCATTAGCTGATGAGCTAGTAAGAGATGTGGAAGAATAGAACCTAGAAGAAATCAACTAGGTAATCGACAACCTATTCTCTGACGACCCAGAGGATTCACCACCACAAGTCAGGGACTGGACACCAACTGACCATATCCCTACCACACCAATTACACCCGACCATTCACCATCTCCACCACCACTTCCCAATCCAAAACCTGCACCTAAACCCTCTACACCTGAACCATCTGCACAAAATCCCCCAAATACACATATAGCTACAAAGCTCACCCAAGAAACCCAACCAAAAGTTACATCGACCATTGCAGATCAGTAACCATAAAACTCATCACAAGAAAATCAACCACATGAGAGTCTACCCCTTGCAGACGCACATGCACAGCAGCAGGTAGAACAACATAAACACAAAATGAAAAGAGACAGAAAGAAGAAGGACTACCAAAAAAAGCCACAGTCGACAATGGTCCACATTAGCCAACTTGGGTCGACCACTGTAGTCGACACAACCAAGATAACAGATGGAGAGTTAGGACAAATCTTAGAAACTCTAGCCACTGAAGCAAAAACAAGAAGCCAAATCAGATGCAAGGAGCTCGACGACACTGAGAAGGAACAAGTCGAATTCTTGTTAAAATGTAGAAACTTAGCACAATCTATAATACCAGGACCGATGGAAACCGACACCGACAAGCCACTTGAGAAGGTGTCACATGCCCCAATTTTGCAAAATAATATTATCTTATTTGAATTTATTCCAAGACATTATGTTAAATTTTATGCTAAGTTGTAAATGATGACTCAGCAGAGTCAAGGATATTGAATGTAATTCTGAATATTTTAATTATAAATAAATAAAAGTGGAGACAACAGCTTAGGAGAGCTATTAAAAGAGTGTTTACTGGTCAAGTTGGTGGAGGAGACTGGGTGGATAGAAAACAGACATGTGGCAGCATCCTCAAACACTTCCAACTCTTGCAAGTGGAAACCTCCCTACATTTGGGGTCATGATCTCCCAAGAAAGTGGGATTAGAGCAGGTGGCTCAATTAATGACAAACTGACCCAAAATACCTAGATAATTTTATAAAAATGCCCATTGAAGAGAGTTAAGGCTGCTCATTGTAGGGAAGTGATCATTCAGGTGAATGACTTCAGAGAATTCAATGGCAAGGGAATTTGTGCAAAGTGTTTGAGGGGATTAAACTGCTAAGTGATCTAGTGCAGCTTTTCAGCTGAAGGATCTTATTGTTGTGTGCAGAATCATTATTGAGTTATTGGAATAGACTATCGTTTGTTTGCTCCACTAGTTCTCAACCAAAGAGACCAGAAATAGGCTTGGGGGTCCTGAGGAGACGTTGTTTGAGTGCTCTCCAGGATTTGGTACGAAGGAATGGCCTCCTAATGCTATTGTTGTCCAGCTTAATCAGGTTCTACAGTCTTTTTGTATTACTGTGTTAGATGGTTAAATGTGAGACTGCCTACTTAATGAATGTTATATGTTTAGTTGTGAACTGATAGAGTTAGTAAGCCTTTAGTTAATGAAAAACTGAATCTGAAATTGATGAAAAATATTCCTAACCTGTGTTTTTCCACATCTGGAAGGACCAAACCGTACTCCAGCATAGGCAGTGTGTTTAAAATAGATGAAGATATGATAGGAATTTGAAATGAGTAGATGTATTATGCATTTCATTATATCAGTGTAACTTATTTTTGTATGAAGACTATTATCAGCAAAGAACAATAACATGTTCTTATATGTTCTTGTTAACCAGATTATGTAGGTAAGTACATTAGAAAAAGAAATAGAAATAACTCAGCACAGGTAGAAGGATCTTCTTTATAAATACTCTAATAGGAAATAGATTATGCTACACACAGTATCTTATTTTTTTATCGAATTTAAATTATGCAGGATGGTAATCTGTGCTATGTCACATGCTTATTTTCTTTGTATCATACTTATTAACCTGTTGCTTATGTAGTAGAAGAAATAAAGTTAAACTACTTGTTTACTTTCAGTTCAAACAAAGGTATTAGATACCGTATCTAGTTTACTAGTATTCATAATAGTTTAAAAACTAACAGATACTACTAACCCAGGATAGTGATATGAAAAATAATTATGGTATTAAGATAGAAAATATAAATACTTAGTTTAATTATTTATATTGTTAACTAACTAAGAGAATTAGTTACTATAAATTGAAAGGGTTTTTGGAAAAGAATTATTCTTTTATTTAAAAATCGGCTCATTACTAAAATAATGTTTACAAGTAATCCTACTAAAACCCTAGATAACAATTCAGAAAAACAATAAGAACTTAATAAATTAACATTGCATATCTATGTAATAATTGTACTGCAAATACTAACAGGTTTATCTTTCTGCAAAAGAGAACTATAGGGTCGAACCCTAGTTTAATAATACCCTTGTTCTAATAAAAACAACCAAGTAATAATCCAATGGTTGGATTTTATGTACAAGCATAAGAAAATAAACTGTTACTGACTAGTCACAGTACTTTTAACAAATAAATCATTTAATTACCAATTTAAGAAAAACCATTACACTCTAATAATTATATTATTCAAAATAATATTTGTTTTACAAGTAGCAGAGCTCATTTAAAAAACCAAAAGAATTCTTTAATTAGGGTTTCATTCGAAGAAAACCATAGCTCATGTTCTGAGCAAACAACAAAAAATATAAATGATGCCAATAGTTTAACCCTAGTTCAAAACCATTAACAAAAGTCTAATACAAATAATAAACAGTATATATTATTACACAGTCAAATAAGGTAATGAATTTTGAGTTCACAGAGTCCTATTAATAACAGTAAATTAAACAGAGTTCAACCTTGAAGGAGAATTCTTAGTTAAAACAAAACTGTGTATTGCATGTTAGGCCATAAGGCTTTAAACATAAACAGAGTACAAAAACCAGCTTTAAGCTGATGCGCCCACATTATAACATGGGGGTTTTTAATTAAACAAACTAAGTATTAAACTTACATGTTTATAAAATTCTTTTTTATACAAGAAGAAAGCTTTACAAGTCACGCCATTGTACCGGAGTCACCTTGCTAAAAGAAAGGGTTAAACCAAAAACCAAAAACTAGTAAATTGAAGAACAACAACCCAATACTGGGTACCATTCATGCCGTATTTCCTTCCATCTGAAAACTATCCCCTAAGGTCTGCACAAGCAGGAAGAGCCATTTGGTAACCAGGGCTTACCCATGGATGGAACGTCGGTCCTTTGCAAAGCATATCCTTCCAAGGGTTTTGCAAACTGTCATCTACAATTTAAAAAATTCAAAGTTTAAATTAACACTTGGGTATATTACTGAAATCATATTTTATTTATATCTTGCAACTTGTTAAAAAGAAGATTACCTAAACTGTGGAAACCGAGGTCAAGAGGTAGGCAGACTAAAACCTAAAGCACAGCAACTATCGTGTTCTCCTGGAAGTGAAGATGAGGGAGCCACGAAGGAACAACAACACTGCAACCAGTGTAAGGAAAATCCAAACCCTCATTTTTGCAGTGACAGAGACGACGGAGGACACAAAATGCAAGCTACACTTTCAATAGGAGCAAGAGCAAATCAAGGCAATGGCAAAAAAAAAACCACGACTTTAACCCTGTAACTAGAAATTGTGTAAAACAACCCACATGCACAACAAAGTATTTGCATAAAACTTTTCATTCACAAGTTATGATGTAAACTCTCACAGTAACAATGACTCTTCAAGGTTATTGCGCAGACGGTGGAGCTGGAGGCAAGCAACTGCGAGCCCTCAATGGTCGCAGTAAAACCCAAACCATGCAGAGACCAAACCCTTGACGAAACAATGAGAAGCTAGGGTTGCAACGAAGACTTTTAAATCACAATTTGCATGGCAAAGAAGGTTCCACCTATACTCAGATATTTTCACCACTCCGTGGGTCTTTTATATAGTTATCATTGCAAACTTTCGAACCAAATAATTGATAATCAAATACTATATGCATGTAATGATATCATGTTATAACGTAAAGTCAATACTATATCGCTCCAATGGAGTCAAGCCTCAGCGTTAAACGAGTGTTATATCAACGTTAACATAATGTTCAAAGCTTGGGTAAAAAGTCTATTTGCTATTGGAGTCGAGGCACTTGTTCCTCAAAGAATTTATTTATATTTTCGATGTTATGATAGCGAAGATCCTTTAACCCTTTTATAATCCAACTTATAAGAAAAGATAAAGAGGATAATAGAAGTTTGTATAAGCTAGTTAATGCCTTTATTAATTTGGTCTCACAATCAGGAGCAATGATTGTTAAAACAATAAGAATTAGGTTTAAGATAATAATGTGAATATAAATATAGTAATATTTATACACAGGAATAACTTTTATTCTTAAAAGGGATCTAAGGTATTAAATGTAGGAAATAAAGCCTATAGATACATGATCTTTGAAACTCCACTTTATGAACCCAGTTTTTAAGTAAAATTGGATCAAGATTAAGTTAGAATTTTGAGTTTAAGACAATAAACTATCTAGAATATTATTGCACTACTTTTACAATCCAGTAGTTAGTAGGGTAATGTGAAGTCATCGTATAATGTTTGTCATAAAGAAAATGGGATTCCAATCACGATCTTGATGATCATTATATAGAGGATATCGCATAAATCATAAGCGATGTTAAGCTAAAAATTTTACCATGTTGAATCCTAATTGAAACAGAGTTGGAAAGAATACCATAGGTTTATGTTCTGAAGACTTAAGTCTATTTGCATGATGTTAAGCATTGTTTTAATTATTTTGATGATAATAGAAGTAGAATCTTATGTCTAAGGAGGATTTATGAACTATTATCATGAGATTTTCTAAAATTGGAAATCAAATAGAGTAACGTTAAAAGAGATCGTTATCTATCTTAAGATCTTACTGATAAGAGTCAAATAGAAAGGCGACATTAATAACCTCTATGATACAAAGACTAGGTAAAATAGTATTGTGAGTCAAATAAAACAAACAAACTTTACCTTGCAGATTCTTGAGTCTTCTAAGCAGAATCTTTACACTAGAAGTATATTTCTATGCTAAGAAGTTTATCTGGTTAAAACACCTTAATAAACTTTTAACTGGGTCAAAATTTACCTATCAAGCCTGTAAAGATGCAGAAAATCCAGATACGTTAGCAATCGCTAAGTAATCCCTAGCTAGAAAATGACTCTGCACCTACTTGACATTCAAACCATCAGTACAGTTAAAAATTAACTGAAGATTACTCACATCACATATCAATTTTAAAACAACATTTATTTATATGTGTTAAAGTTAACGAACACTTTTATTATCTGTTTCATTTCTATTTATTTAAGTTGCTAGTGGTTATTTAACTGCAATTGTAAACATTTTATGTTATCTCAAAAATTTTAATTTTTGTGAAAATTTGGGGTTTTGACATGTGGTATCAGAGCACAAGGTTCAAACACTAGGCCTTGATGAAGCCCAACTAGCTTTCACGAAACAGTAAATTTAATTTTTATGTTGATGTATTTTCTTTTAAATGTTATTCAACAGAGAAATTGTTTTTTGAAGTTTAACAAACAAGTATGGAAAGGCCGGAAGAGTATGCAGAGGAGGAATCTCCAGTTACTGAACCAGGAAACTTACTAAGAGATCCTATACCATCGGATTTAACTACCAATTCCTCAAAATTGTTACAGACTGTAAAGGACCTAAAAACTGAAATGGAGTCTGTAAAGCGAGAAAATGAAAGGATTCTGAGGGCTCAAGAAGAGCTTAATCAGATCCTAACTGAGAAGTTTCAAACTGAGGGTAGGGGTAGAAGAATTAAATTAGGAGATACAAGTCATGAACGTAAATCTAAAAAGATGAAACATACTAAAACTGAAAGTAGTTCATCTTCTGAAGTGTTTGGTGAACAATGAAACTATCATACTATCAGTGACAGTAGTGATGATAATCAGTACACTAAAAAGAGGAAATACAAACCTTATGAGGATATTTTCATAGAATTCAAAAATATAAAACCACCAACCTTTGATGGAGAGACTGAGAAGGGGAAGGAAGCTGAATCCTGGTTATCTGGGATGAATAAGTACTTCCAAATATATAACTATTATAACCAGTTAAAGGCTAGAATGGCTATATATAACCTCTCAGGAAAGGCTGACATTTGGTGGCAGGACTTGAAAAGAGTCAAGGGAATAAAAGAGAAAAATGTAAACTGGAGTACCTTTAAAAGGTATTTCAAAAAGAAATTCCTGTCTGAGCAGTATTATGAGGAGAGAGCCAAAGAGTTTTATGAGCTGAAGTTAGGATCAATGACAATGAAGGATCTGAATAGCAAGTTCTTAAGTCTACTTAGGTATGTACCACACCTTGTAGATGAGAAACCAAAGGTACAACGATTCCTTAGCTATCTACCTTATCATATTAAAGATAGAATTGAATATGATAACCCAAATACCTTGGAGGAAGCTATGAGAAAAGATAAATTCTGTTTTGAGCAGGATCGGCAAGTTCTTAAGTCTACTTAGGTATGTACCACACCTTGTAGATGAGAAACCAAAGGTACAACGATTCCTTAGCTATCTACCTTATCATATTAAAGATAGAATTGAATATGATAACCCAAATACCTTGGAGGAAGCTATGAGAAAAGATAAATTCTGTTTTGAGCAGGATCGGAAGAAAGAAAGCTTGGCCAACTGGAAGGCTAAGAAAAATAATAATCAGTTTGAACAAAAGAAGAAGGATTTTGTGCCTAATAAAAATTCTAAGAATAATAAGGTCAAAAAATATCCTAATAACAAGAACTTCCCAGGAAATAGGAACAATACACCCAACAACCAGAACAATCATAAAGGTAAGGAATTTGCAAATAATCAGGGAAATTTTAACAAGAACTTTGAGCGCAAAGAGCCTATCAAGTGCTAGGAGTGTAATGGCCCACAATATGCTTCAGTCTGTCCAAGTTGAAAGAAGACTGTTAGCAATATTCATACCATACAGGAGGAGATGACCGTTGGAGAATTAGCGAGGACCATGCCCAGAATTAACGCAGCTTTGGAGAATCGACAAGAAGAATATCAAAATTCCATGTTGGAAGTAGAAGGTATGATAAATCAAACCCCTGTAACTATTTTAATTGATCCAGGAGCTAGTCTTAGTTATATTGCACCTACAATGGTAGAAAAATGTAAGTTACCTGTTGAAAAATTTGAGAATTCTTGGTTGGTTCAGTTAGCCACTAGTGCTAAAAGAAAAGTAACTTGTTTTGTTAAAGAATGTGCAATAGTCATGGATAAATTGGAAACTATTGTTAAAATTAATGTTTTGCCTCTTGGTTCTTATGATTTGTTGATTGGTATGGACTAGTTAGAACAACATAGAGTAATTCTAAACTGTTATGATAAAACTTTCACATGCTTAAACGGTGATAAAAAATCAGTAAGTGTTAAAGGAATACCTAGAAAAACCACCATAAGGCAGATTTATTCCCTACAGCTTAAGAGAGCTGTTAGAAAGGGATGTAAAGCTTATGCAGTAACAATTACTGATGAGGAAAGTATAATTAAAACAGATAAGTTAAAAGTGGAAGACATACCAGTCTTAAAAGAATATGTTGATGTATTCCCAGAAGAAATTTCGGAATTACCTCGGAAAAGGCAATTGGATTTCACCATTGAGCCGGTACTAGGTGCAGTACCTAGCTCAAAGGCCCCTTATCGAATGAACATACTCGAACTTAAGGAATTAAAATCTCAATTAAAAGAATTAATTGATAAAAAGTATATTCGACCAAGTGTGTCTCCCTGGGGGGCACCTATCATCTTCGTTAAGAAGAAGGATGAAACTATGCGACTTTGCATAGATTACCATCTGTTAAACAAGATGACCATCAAAAATTGATATCCGTTACCCCGCATAGATGATCTGTTTGATCAACTATGTGGAACCACAGTGTTTTCAAAAATATATTTAAGGTTTGGATATCATCAAGTAAGGATTAAAGATGAAGACATCTTTAAGACAACTTTCAGAACTAGATATGGTCATTACGAATTTGTCGTAATGCCATTCGGGCTTACTAATGCCCCAGCTATTTTCATGTGTTTAATGAACAACGTGATGCATAAGTATTTAAATAATTTTGTGGTTGTGCTTATCGACGACATTCTAATCTATTAAAAAACTGAAGTAGAACATAAAGAACATCTAAAAATTGTTTTGCAAGAGTTGCAAGAACATCAACTCTTCGCAAAGTTTAGTAAACATGATTTCTTCAAGGATAAGATTCAGTATTTAGGTCACGTAGTGACCAAGGAAGGAATTTTCGTAGATCCTGAAAAGATAAGGGCAATTGAAGATTGGCCAGTTCCTAAGGATGTGACAGATGTTCGATCTTTCATGGGCATTACCATTTACTACCGGAGGTTCATTGAAGGTTTTTCAAGGATTGCGAATCCGATAACTTCCTTACAGAAGAAGGGAAAGAAGTTCGACTGGAATCAGAAATGTGAGGAAAGCTTTAAAAAGTTAAAAACTTTATTAACCAGTGCACCTATTTTAAGAATAGCTGATCCTAATAAGGAATTTGTAGTGTGCACTGATGCCTGCAATGATGGCTTAGGTGGTGTTCTAACTCAAGAAGGGCATGTTATTTCCTATGAGTCTCATTCTACAGAAATGTTGTAGAGTAATTACAGAGCACCTGAGATGGCTATTTTGTCGTTTTTCAATAAACCCAAATAAGACAATATTCCGCTAGTCATGGTCAGTGTGTTCATCTGGCATTCCAAATGTTAGATAATTTCATTGCTTCAAGGCTTACTCCGACAGAGCCTCGGTTTCATTTTAAAATTTTGTTTGATTTGTTTACTTTAATCTGGCATCCCAAATCTTCCCGTTCTGTTTTGTTTGATTTCAGTTGACTTTTAAATTTCAAGGCTGACTATGATAGCACATTAATGTTTTAATTTACGATTGTTTTATTTTTTTTAACATTCAATTTTAAAATTTTGTTTATTTGATTTTTAAATTTCAAGGGTGACGATGATAACGCATTAATTTTAGTTTTAATTTTTGTTTCGTTTGGTTTTATATTTTAAATTTCTAAGTTGACTACGATAGCAAATTAATTTTAATTTTAAATTTTGTTGGATTGATTTTAAATTTTAAATTTCAACGTTTTAAATATTTATTTATTTTGGTTTTTACAGTTTCGTTTGTTTGATTAAAAAATTTCAATTTTCAATTTCAATCATTTTTTAATATTTGTTTAGTTCTTTGTTTTTAAATTTTAAATTTCAAAATTTTTAATATTTATTTAATTGAGTGTTTTTGGTATATTTACTATTTATTTAAATTTTAATTTAATTTAATATAGATTTTTTTTTTACAATTTGATTTGAATTTTAATTTAAAAGTTTTTGTACATTTAGTTATTTATTTAGTATTGTTTAAATTCTTATAATTAAAATTAGATTTGATTATATATAAAATTAAAGTTAATTATTATTAAAAAGCATATAATTTTATTATCCATAGTTTTAACCATGATTACAAAGCATATTAACTTTCTTCCACATAGTATCAACGTAACGTATTGCCCTAGAGTATAATCTCAAATTGCTTTTAATTTATTAAGAATTCATCTTCCTTAGTTATTACACCAAGGCTAAGAGGCATCACGGAATAGTGAAGAGTTTACTTATTACCAACTACTAGTGAAGTGGAGTGTGTACCTCCTTACAAACTACTAATACTATATTTCAAGTAGATAGGTTTTGTCTGCATAAGATAATGTCATTGCATCTCAAAGACTTGAAATTTTATCAGCAAAGACAAGGCCAATAATCCAAAATATTCTTGATGTTTTTTTACTTTAATTTTATTTATTTATTTATTTATTTTTATTGAATTACACTTTATTATTAAGAACATAAAATAAGAAAATTAAACTTTCCAAAACTTAAATAGAGAACAACGGATGTTTTTGGTTTATTAACTTTCAAAATTCCTTAACACTATTAATTGAATTTCTTCGATGTAGGAGGGTAACTTTTTTCAGTCATAATTTTTTTGTCGATGTGCTGGATATCCTTCATTTCTTGGTGGCTTCAATAAAGTTGTGTTGCCAACCTCCCTTTTCTAAAATAGACAGTGTTTTGATGTCATTGTAGATTGTGCACTCTGAAAAGAGGTGGTGTTAGGCCACTAAAATAGACAGTGTTTTGATGTCATTGTAGATTGTGCACTCTGAAAAGAGGTGGTGTTAGGCCACTAACTTGCATGAGTGGCATATCTTCACTTCATTCCTCACGGTGCACTTTCCATTTACGGGCTTTACATAATTTATATGATTGCATGTTTATAGCTTAATTTAAATTTAAAGTCAATATTTATTTTATATATATATATTTTTTATAGCTTAATTTAAATTTAAAGTGAATATTTATTATAGGAATTAGCTTTCGACTCGACCATTTGCACCAAACGGACGACTTGGCTGGTATGAGCCATCACATCACTCATTGTTGGGCGTCAGATTGGTGCAAATGGTCGGGTCGAAAGCTAACTCCTTTATTATATATATATGGACTATGAGATTTGAAATGAGAGAAGCTAGTATTATTTTCAAATAATATAATTTCTCAAACATTAATTTTTTTTATTGGTTAGCTCTTGAGGTACATAAAATTTGGAAGTATTTTCATTTCTCAAACATTATATTCTTTATTTGTTAGTTCTTAAGGTACATAAAATTTGTAAGTTTTAAAATATCGAATTATGGCATTTATAATTTGTAAGTTTTAAAATATCGAATTATGGCACTTAAGTAGGTGACACATAACCATTTGTATTTTTTAGATGCTTGTGATCTATAAGAAAAGTGGTTAGTGGTATTGTGTGGGAAGTTAAATCCTTTTAACTTTTAACTTTCATAATGACATATAAATATGTTTATGGTAAATAAAAAAAGTGATATTGCATAATTATTGAGTAAGTTTTTATTGTTATTTTTATGTGTTATTGTTATGTATTTTTTAATTTTTAACATGTTATTAGAGTTATTAGAGAGAGAAAGAAGAATAATGGATTTTTTTTATTATTAAAACAACTATGAGATTAAATGATTTGTAAGACTCTATTGTTATAACTTAAGAAAACTAGTCATTCTATAATGTAAAGACAGATTAATAAAATACATAAGAAACATAATAATACATGATTCAGGATTGAAATATGAGTCCTCCTAAGATGTGTTAACCTGATTTTCTTCAATTATTTAGTCTAGTTGTTTTCATGTAGGATGGCCATTTTCATTCAGTTGGGTTGTAGCATTTTGTCCTTATGATGCATGAGTTTTATCGTTCTCCTTTCTGCTATGTCTAAGTTCTTGCAATGGAATTATGTTAACTAATCTCTCTCTTCTAACTTATAGTTCTCGCTTTGGTGTTGTTGTAGTTGTTATAGTACAATAAGAACTGGTGTTTAATTCTATATATCCTTAGTGGACCATATTTGACAAGTTATATCACTTCGTTCTACATTGTGTTCCTTCCATATATACATGGCTCACATCTCAACTTATTTGAGCTAGTTCTAAATTGGGAAATGCATTATTTTCCCTCAAAAGCATAGTGAGGTTGAGGGATTCTTGTAATTTCGTTTTCTCTAGCATGTAGAAGTGTTCTATAAAATAGTTTGTTTCTGTGTTCTGAATCTTATACATATTTACTACCTATAACAATGTTGCATACGGGCTCTCAAACTATTTTTGTTATACATAGAATTTTATTCTAATAAAACCCAACATTCAGTAATCAAACTTTTGAATCATAGACATGTATTTTTTCTTCTTTGAATAATCTCTCTATTGATTTCTCTAGTTACTTTTCCTCATATCTTATCTTCTATTGAATGAGGGTGATACAAATGTGGCGAAGTGTACTAGCAATAAAACACCCCTATGTGAGACATATTATGGCTAAAAACAAAATTTCCCCAAGAGGTCCTTAAACCTTCAGTTGTAATCCCATACTATTTCCCCAAAAAACTACTTGATCTATTTCAATTATTATATACACTAGCACTAAAGTTTTAGGATTTCAAAATTATTGATTAGATCATTCTTTAGCTCATCCAAGGTCATTGTCTACCCTATAGGTATCACAACTTTGTATTTCATGTACCACCATAATGCTTTATACTTAAAGGTAGTTTCTAGATGTGCAATCTTAATTTTATTATATGTGAATTTTTTTACGATCCAAATAGCATCATAGGTGAGCCAAAGTTGATTAGTTTCATCCTTTTTGATCCCATGGAAATCCAGAAGCTTGATATTGACATCATTTTTCCTTTGTCCTACCATGTTCAAACTTAAATTCTTCACTAATGTGTTACTTCTAGCTTATGTTATTACTACTATTCTTTGTCTTATCATGTCTCTCACTTTCATTTCAATCGAAATTCCTTCTCCTTTGAAAATGAAGATGGGGGTAGTTAGACCTACATTTGGGGTCAAAAATTTGACATTTCAATAGATGTTTGATGAAAAATCGAACTTTTAACATTGAATTTAGGTTGAATGAACATAAAATCTAAGGAAAGTATATGTTCTATCTCAACAAGCATTGATTAAGTAACTATTAAATATGAATAAATATGAAGAGATGTTGGGGAATTCCTAATACATGACCTTCAAATTGTATGTCATTTAATCGTCCATTTTTTATGTGAAAATTGCTTACCTCTTTTCCCCCCTTCTCTACAAGATTGAAGGGTCAATTGCATAAAAGGAAACAATATATATTTTTTAGAAGAATTGGGAGAAGGTGAATTTGGATATAGGTACAAAATTTCCTTTGGTTTGAAATTATCCTTGAAACTATAATTTATTTTGTATTAAGATGATTAATATTTGGCATTTCTTCATCGTGTACCCTAGTTTGTATTTGTTTTTTTCTTGCAAGTATGTTTATATTATGGAACTACTTCGTGTTATTTTTAGTAGATCATGTCCATTTATCCATGTTTTTCCATCAATACATTACCACATTTAGTACACATATCTTTGAGAACACTACTTGATGAATATCTTGGCATAAACTTGAATTTTATTAATACATTTTTTCATTTTTTGTTTATGAATTTATTTTTAATGTATTAATCAACAGAAAAAAATGTCATCAAACCCTAATTTGGGAATTAGTGTATCTATCCAAAGTGCGTGTATACAATTAGTTCTTTATTATATATACCCTGCCGCTATGAATATTGCTGCTAATGAAAGCAATTATTTTGTGCAGACTAGCAATTGTGATAATACATTCGATTATAACCACCCCAATCTTCATGAGAGTGGTTACTTAGGAAATGTAATTTCCCTTGTATGCAATGAAAATGCATAAAGAGAAAAAGGGTTGTTGAGTCAACATCTAGGAAACATTTCCTAGAGCATGGGAACTTAGAAGGTGGAAAAGAATATCACCCCTTGGTAAGATAATGAAAACTTGTTTTTTGACATTTTTCAATAGTTTTAATATTTTTCTATTTTGATACTAATCAATTTTTTGGTAATTATTATAGAGACAAGACAAGTTCTAATGATTGGAATTCCACATGCTACAATTCATAGTTTTTACTGGGTGAAGAAATTAAAGTTGATTCTATGGAAAATGACCTTAATATTGTTGTGAATGAATGAATAAATAGGTTGGTCCATGACACATTTGTTGAAATGAATAAGAATGAACTTGCAAATAATATCTATGAATAAATTCATGATGCAATTTTTAGTCATTAGGCACAAAAATATTTATACAACGACTCAAAGACATGTACTCTTATCCTTTCTCTTTTAATGTCATCCAACATCTAGGTAATGAATGATATTTCAAATAGAGATATGTCGAAGGCGTTAAAGTATGCAATATTTTTATGTATACAATTATAATTTTTTATAATTTTTTTTTGTGACTGTAACATACAAGACCTTAAATTTGATTTTCCAGTATATTAATTAAATTGTTCTTGTATATTATTAGGTTATTTTCTTATACCAATGCAAATAATTCACCTCACACATATAGATAAATGTGCGTCGGTATAAAATATATATGAATTGAGTACTTGAACAATTGATGCATATCCTAATGAACATATTATATATTATGGATAACATGCATAAAGAATTTAATACCCCAATGTGGAATTAGTAGATATATTACTGACTAGGTAAACATAAGGTTTTTGTAAAGTTATTCATCATATCCCCATAAGTCATGATTTCCAGTGATTTTTTAGGTGCAAAAACATAGCATAGCTTATGGAATTGTTGAGATTATAGTTGTCATTGATGTCAAAGGAGTTCACAGATGACAAAGGAACAACAAATAGACATGTAGCAGGATGAAATTAGTAAAATACAAAGGATCTATTACATGGATTATCATTGATGTCAAAGGAGTTCAACAATGACAAGGGAAAATCAGTAACAGGGTCGATGACAGGAGAAAGATCTACAAAACAAGTAGTGGAAGATCCATAGATTAGAATTGAAGACCCATAGATCAGACAAAAGATGGATTTCACAATCCACAAGATAAAGATGGATTTTGCAAGTTGGAGTTATACCTGAGATAACCCATCATTGCTAAAATTAAATCATCATCACGATTGGATATCATGTGGTGGAGATCAAGAGTGCTAAAGATCTACGGTCATAATGAATTTTTCCAATTAAATAATGAGGAGGATAAAAAGGTAAATCAGATGTGAAATTTAGAAGTAATCTCCACAAAAGAGATTAAGATCAACGGACGAGGTTGATCGTTGAATCAGATCAACAACTTCCAGTTATTTCGTAGAGAGAACTAGCACAGATTAATAAAATCCGGATGTGCGTGAAATTTTAATAAAATACTCCTTATGATATTTGGGGTCCACCGTGAACCTAGATCTGATGGTCCTCATGGACTTCATAGATTCAACTAGTAGGTGAGTTAACTATTGAGATTGGTGCAAAATTTTAATTCAAACAAGTTTTTTCTATTTAGAGTTCATCGTTGATTGAAGATGATGGAGATTGAAGATGGTTGAAGATCAATGACTAAGGTAAATTTCATTGATTTAATAGCGAGTTAGATAAAATGGATGATGAGTTGCGAAATATGAAACCAATCGCTGGGAATAGGATCAAGATCGGCGGATACGGTTGATCATTGAAACAGATCAACGACCATCAATGATTTTGCTGGGAGAAGTTGCGTGGTCTAAGAAAGTTTTGATGTGCGTGAATTTTCTATGAAATTCACTTCATGTTATTTGAAGTCCACCATTGATTGATGGGAATCCTGATCCAATGGTGGTAAAGACATTTCATTGAGTAAGGTGACAAGAGGTTAACAAATTCTGATGGGCCCAAAATTTCCATCAAATACAATTTAATACATTTGAAGTCCACCGTTGATCCAACCAGATCTAGATCGAATGACCCTCAAGTGATTTCACAGATTTAACTAGTAAGTTAGTTAACGTTCTGATGGGAGTGAAATTTCATTGAAAAATAGTTTACTAACAACGTGGACAGTCTAGATCATTAAAGAAAAGTTGCGGAAGTCGATCTTGAAAATATCGACGATGGTGAATGATTTACACACAAATAAAAGTGAATATCCACAATCCACATTAGATCGTAGGGATTGAAGTCGCAAAGAAATCAATGGTTTAGAAGAAAAGCGAAAGGTGCATAATCGCGGAAAGACATTAGAAAATGTCACTGTTACCCTACCCGAAATCCGAAAGATCGACGGTCCAGAAAAAATACACATAAGATCCGTGTTGTGGAAAGATTGGTTTGAAAAAGAGGAAATATCAAAATGACATGTTGAAAATGTCACAAACCCGCAATCCGGAAGATCAGCAGTCAGGATAGCACTCGAATGAGATCCACGGTGCGAAAAGATTGGTTTGAAAAGAGGAAATTGTGAAATGATATTTGGAAAAAATCACACATCCGATATCCAATTTCCATCTCAGATTAATGGTCACAGAGAGCTCAAAAAAGATCAGTGGTCACGAAGAGCTTGTAAAATATCAACGGTGCAAAATGATTGGTGCAGAAAGTAGAAATCATGGAATGATATTTTTTAAAAAGTCACATATCTGCTGTCTAATTTTTATCTCAGATATATGGTCAAGAAAAATCCTGAAATGAGATCAATGATTCACAATTATTGCGGAAATAGAGATTGCAGAAGAACACAACTCGAAGAATAAACTATAAATCAATTAATAAGGAATTGTTTTAGTTGTTTTGAAGAATCACGACGGAGTAAGATGAGTCTACAAATTAGTAATAGAATGAGGAATTAATCTCTCATGAAGAGGCATGATTGAAGAATGAAATGGCATAATGGTAAAGAGATGCATCCGTAGGAAATGTGAAGGTATTTATACATAGAGGGATGGGTGAGAGAAACAGTCTATGTGGTCTAGATCATAGAAGAAGAAACAGAGACTAGTGAGTGTGACAAAGATTGAAGGGTAAAGGAATCTAGTATATTTCTAAAAACATATTAGGGTGGAAGGGTGGTGCTAGGGCAAGAAACAGACTTGCAGGGGGTTGTAACCTCCTTTCAGCAGAAGCTGGTAAATAAGGTGTAGTATCATTGTGTCAGTTGTGGCTAACAAAAGAGGGGGTTGTATCCTCCTTCCAGTAGTTGCTAGTAAATAGGGTGTATTACCATCCTTTTCTGTAGTAGTAGGAAAAAACTATTTATAAATAAAAAATTTCCAGTAATAGGGAGTATTGGTGGTTTACCCAATTGGGCTTCCACAATAAATTTATGTTTTGTGTGTTCTTATTGAATATGTGTTTTAATGAGTAAATTAAAAGTGGTTTTAAATTGATAAAATTTACAATATTGATTCATCCCCCCACTCAGTATTGACCAATATTTCAACAATTGGTATCAGAGCAGGTTCCTTTACCACAGTTTAACCACTGGAAGGAAGATCCTATTTAAAAACCACTATGGATCAACAAGAAGGATTAGCCACAAAGAAACCTCCATTATTCACAAGAGAAAATTATGCATACTGGAGTGTGAGAATGAAGTGTCATCTGATGTCCCTTAGATGGAAGGTTTGGGTAGCAACTGAAAAATAATATAAAATAGGAGACCAAGAACCTACAGACCTAGAGGAACTTAGGCCAATATGAAGGTAATTCCAAATCTCTAAATGCAATCTTGAGTGGATTGACAAAACATGAATTTACAAAAGTTATGCGATGCAAGAAAACCAAACAAGCCTGGGATAAGTTAAAAATTATCTATGAATGGGCATCTAAAGTCAAATAATTCAAGCTTTAGACATATAAAGGGTAGTTTGAGAGCCTTAAAATGAAAGAAGAAGAAAATATTGAGGAATACATTCTAAGACTAGATGAGGTTGTCAATGCTATTAGAGGTCTTGAAGGAAAATTAAAAGAAAGAGAAGTGGTGAGAAAGGTACTAAGAAAATTTCCATGAAGTATGACTCAAAAGTGTCCACTCTAGATGAATGGGATGACCTTGATGACATGACAGTAGATGAACTACATGGGATCATCACTGCATATGAGATGAGGATGGGACATAATGAACCGTTAAGAAAAGAGGAAGCATTTAAAGCCCTATCCAAGAACCAACTAAAGAACCTAGATGATGAAGACACTCTTTTCATCAGTAAACTTGAGAAAGGTACTGGGAAATACAAAGGAAATCTACCCTTGAAATGTCTTAACTATGGAAGAATTGGACATTTTTCCAATAAGTGTCCTTACCAAAAACAAGAGGAGAGTGATCATGAAGAATCTTGTTTTCATAAGTGTAAGACCATGAGTAAGAAGAGGTTTAAGAAAAAGAAGAAGAAGTTCTATTCCAAAGAAGATAGTGACGATGAAAGTGAATATGCAGAAATCTTATTTATAGGGACAACAAATTCAAATGAGGAATCAGAAGTGGACATAGAAGCTCAATACATGGCTGATGTTGATCAAATTGAAAAATGTAGGAAAAAGAACAAAGTTTTGAAAGTGAAACTGTGAAAGTACGAAGAAGAAACAAATCAAATCATTGTGGACTTGAAGAACCTACTTTAAGAAGCCAAGGAGACTGAAGATGATATAGTAGTTCTGCTCAATGAGAGAATGCAAGATTCTAAAAAACTTGAAAAGGAGACTATTCAACATAGAAAAGGGATTGATGAAAAATATATCAAATCAAAGTTTGAGAACATATCAAGGATCTTAGATGATATATTAAGTAGCCAAAGACCATCAAATGATAAAACTGGTCTAGGATATGACAAAATAAAGAAGCCAAAATATTCCTCTGTCACAAACCAAGGTGAAAATGAAAGAAGCTATGATGCACTAAAGAGTCCTGTTAAAAGGGAAGAAAGAAAGAAATATGTTTCATCCTTTTATGACAAATACTGAACCAATGAGGTCTCTAATAGGCCAATGAAAAAAAGATATAAGCAAATCTTTTTGGGCCATTGTTACTCTTATAATAATTTTGGTCATAAAGCCCTGAAATGCATAGATTATGGAACGGTTTATGAATATAAGAAGGATACGTCTAGTAACAAATCAGAAAGAAAAGATCATAACCGGATTGGACCTCTTCAAATATATGACATTGAGTGTTACAAATGTAATAACCTTGGACATATGGCTGGAGAATGTAAACTAAGGAAGAGTGTTTCAATAGAAGCTCAAAAACAATGGAAGAAGATGAAACAGTAGAAGAATACCAAAGATTCCTCAAACATAAAGGGAAATTATATGGATATTGTCATTGTTGTCATAAGTTTGGTCACAAGGCTATTGACTATAGAACCAAGGGAAAATATCAAATTTTGAGAAGGAAACAAGACACAAACAAAAAATATGATAAAGGACAAGTAAGCAGGATACCTCATGGGAAGATATGGAGGAAAAAGTCAGATTACGAGAACTCAGAAGAAACAAAAAATTCAAACATCAGTGAGGTATCCAAAGATGATGATGAGCATAATAGTGCCATAAATAAGAATGACATCCATTATGAGGAAACACAAGATGGAGATGTAAAAGAATACACTAACGAAGATGAAGATGAAGGTGATGAAGAAGGATATAGTGATGATTGTGGGATTCTTTTCTAAATATCTCTCATTATTTAAAGAAAACCTTGAAAACAACATTTGGAGGGATCATATACTCAAGGGGAGTTAAATTCAGAAATTTCCAATTGGTATAAAAAAATTCAATTGGTATCTAATGTTGAAGTATGATGAAATCTATCTTCATCAAAGACAATAGATGATCAAGGTTAAATGGTAAGATTGGTGTATGGTTGACATAGAGAAAGTATACGACCTATGAAGTAACATGAGAACAACAAAATGTGTGATTCATGAATACCATGATGTCTGCAATCAAATAGAAGATAAAGATTTTGTGTTCACTTGGAATGTGAAGTCACAACACATAAAAATTGTTGACAATGGAAGAAAACTCTAGTCTGATCTGAAAAATAAAAAATTCAGTCTATTGAAAAGTGTTAGGATGAGTAAAAATAACAGTGGAGATTGTGAAGGAACAATCGGTATTTAAAAAAATATATTTATCAGTTTAAGGAAGTTCTTTCTAAATATGTCTCCCAAACTTGTAGCAAATCCTGTTGTTATCTTTGACCAAGGATTATGTGAATACTTCTTAAGAAGAAAAAGTTACATAATACAGTTGTTTTTTTTAAAGAAAAGTGTAATGCCGAGTGTAAACTCTGTCACAAAAATGTTGACAGAGGAGAGGAAGTACAGTGACATGGGGAGTCCATGGATCTATCATTCAAGTTATAATTAAAGAACCCGTTGCAAGAAAGGAAATATTAATATAAATGATAATGCATTGGTTAGTACCAAGTCCAGTTAACAAAGGGAAGATATGATGAAATGGGGAGTTGTCAGAAAGAATAAAGAAAAAAAGTCCTCAATAGCATAACATGTTATCCTTTGTCATTGTTGTAAAAGGGGGAGAATGTTTAGATGTCGTGATCACTAAAAAAGGGGGAGATTGTTGAGAATATAGTTTTCATCGATATAAAATGAGTTCATGAATGAAAAAGGAACAACAAATAGACATGTAGCAGGATGAAATCAATAAAATACAAAGCATCCATTACATGGATTATCATTGATGTCAAAGGAGTTCAGCAATGACAAGGGAAAATCAGTAATACAGTCGATGACAGGAAAAAGATCTGCAAAACAAGTAGTGGAAGATCCATAGATCAAAATTGAAGATCCATGGATCAGTCAGAAGATGGATTTCACAATCCATGATTGAAGATGGATTTCGCAAGTTTGAGTTATACCTGCGATAATCCAACATTGCCTAAATTAAATCATCCTCATGATTGGAGATCATGTGGTGGAGATCGGAGAGTGCTAAAGATCTATGGTCATAATGAATTTCACTAATTAAATAGCAAGGAGGATAAAAAGGTGAATCCACTGTGTGGCTGGGAAAAAGCACTAGCCACGTGCAGAAGCACCTACCTTCTGTCTATAGGACAGAAGGGTGGAGTCAATGGATAAAAAATAACCTGCAATAAACTATTAACAATAAACTAAGCATAAACATTTAAACTATGAAATAAATAACAAAAAAATCGAAACCATTATACCTCAGATCTGTTTGAAAGGGAGCTTCCATGCCAAAACTAAGAAGATGCCTCTCCACATGCAAGCTTTGTTAGGATTCTGACTCGACACACCAAGGTATGGGAAAATGGGGAAATGAAGTGAATGGGATGAATGGCTTGAGATAAAAGGTCTCTCAAGGCACTCATACGACTATAATAATGGTAGGAAGAAAAATAGTCATGAGTGATGGGGACCCCCACCCCTCCTTTTATAGTTTTTCTCGCGTTTTTAGGGTTTTAAGACCCTAGTTAGGGTTTTGGGCCCTACCTAGGGTTTTAAGTCCTCTTTCTCTTATTTTTAGCTCCTTTTGGGGTTTTTAGGCCCTTTTAGGGATTTTAGCCCCAATTGTGAGGTTTTTAGCTCCTTTGTGAGCTATTTTGGCTCTTTTGCAGGTTTTTAAAGCATTTTTTGATTATTTTATCCTTTTGCGAGAGAAACATAGGTTAAATGTGGGGGTGGGGATACAATGGGTTAGGAAATAGATGTATGTAGGTGGTGTAGGCCTTATAGAGCAAATTGGGAAAATTTTTGCATTAACATATTGCCCCCTGATGTGAGAGGGCAGGAGCTCATCGTATGGATGACAAACATCATAAGATCCTAGGGATTGTGGAGAGACCTGTGAAGAAGCATTGTTTCCTTGTTCGAGGCATGGTGGCTTTGTTTTTTGTATTAATATGGTTCCCATCAATGGGTGAGATACAAAGAATATGTGACATGTATATGGACAAGGCGGGCATACCCATGATCGTAAAAATGTCAAAAGAATCATGTGATCAAGGCTCCGAATTGTGAGAGCTGATCATATACAATTGTAATTACATGTTGGTGGCCTCATTGAGAGGCTAGATACAATATTGATATGAAGAACTGATACATTGGACCCATGGAATTCTCATCGAATGCAATATTTTCACGGCTGATGACCTGCTAGATCTAGAGGTGTACATAACTGTAGGGACTCACTGACGGAGAGTCAAAGTCTCTGTGGTACAATATGTTGCATCAATCATGAATCTATATAGAAGCACTGCTCTAGGGCTTCTATTCACTATTTCCAACGCAACCCAGAAATCACAAGGGACATGAACTTTTTTGGGTCCCTGAATAGACTCATCAATGTGCTAGAGTCAAGTGATAACCGAGGTCTTCAACCAAATACTGTATGGAATTATACCCTGTACAAATATCAATGGTCCGATGATGTTTGTTGACGTCGAGCACATTAGACCCAACCATCCTGAAACGCACTAAGGACTCCTTTCAAGTGGTCCAAGGAACTCATCAATGAGGTTAATGAAACCAGGATACAGGGAACTCTGGGTCTATCCTCTGGAATAAATGTGTTTTCATCGACAGAGGGAGACCTACAACTTATCAAGGAAATAAGGTGTCCTTGAAGAGAAGCATGAGGGGGATAATCGAAGATGTGGGACAATCTGGGGACTCGCACACTAAATGGGGAAATAGGGGCAGGTGATCATGGGAGACTCACACTTTATTTGTTCAGAGTAATGATGACATGGCTGATCTGGCAGCAAATAAAACAAACTCATAGAAGAGTGATCATGGTTGTGATACCGGGAATGTAACTGCAGATGGGAAACACTTGGGGGGGGGGGGGGGGGGGGGGGGGGGGGAAGATAACTTAGAATTTTGGTGTCCAAGGGATCCATGGAAGACTCATCATAGAATAATCTGAACAAAGGCGACCCAATGGGGGAATGCTGCCAAACTGTAACATATGGGGTGGCTCCTAAAGGCACCATTATGGCATGATCTCATGGATTTTTAGCGATCCTGAGAAGGTAAATGCTCGATGGTGCTTTTAATTTTAGAGAGTCTAAAAGCATGAATAAGAATCCAGTGGGGTCTCTTTTTCGTTGATAGTCTCATGTGCCTAAAAAAGTTAAAAGTGTATATAGGAGATCTCACCCATTCTTTTGGGGACGGGAGACTTCTTTACAATTGGTAGTCCAATCAGGCCGAAAAAGTTTAAATCTGCACTGATAGGATGGTCATTCAGATACTTTTATGAGCATGAATGAAACCAAGTCTACTCAGCAATCTTTTCTTGATGACAAGGCTGGAAAAGAGCTTAAAAACAACCAATGGTGAGATTTTTCATACAGTTCGGTCCCAATGCCCAAAAAAGAATAAAAGGATGTAAAGGGATACATTCCTGGCTTGAATATGCCAAGGTGGTCCTTTTCGTATGGTAGTATGCACAGTTCACAAAAGGAGATAAATGGGCCTATGTAGATTCCCTTTCCACTACTTTAGCAAGCGGGAAAGGAAGAAAATGCACTCGGTGATCTTTTCATTTGTTTAGGAGTTAGAAAAGAGCTTAACAAAAACTCTGTTATGGTAACCCAAGCCAGGGGGGCATTAATGGTGCCCCATGGTGGGACAATGGGAGGTGGTCAAAGGTGACCAACCATGTAGTATGGATGGAGCAGACGACTCTTGAACATGGCAATACATGCATGGGAAGATTTGCGTGGAGGCATGCAAATCAAGGAGACTTCCAGGAAATGATCTGAAAACCCATGTAAGTTGTGGTGGACAGAATAGACTATATATGATGTAAGTACAGGTCTAGAGACAGTTATATGCCAAGGGCACATAAAATGAGGTAATGTCTAGAAAATGGCCCGAAAAATCACTCACTAAACACAAAACAATGGTCTCACCACAAGATAGAGGACAAAAAACTAAAACCAACGGTGTGAAAGGAATCCCAAACGGAATCCAAACGAATCTGCTAGGTTCAGAATAAAAATATACCTAATGAGGCCTATAAATAGGTGGGGACCCCCTAACAAGTGTCATTGTCACTATTCACTGCTGAGTTGGAGAGGAGGGCCCCAAACTTCTTTTGCTGATTTCTTCCGTTTCGACCAGCGATTTTCAGATCTGTGACTTGTAGGTAAGAGTTCTTGCAAAACTCATCTTTTTCAGTGGTTTAGTTTTCTGATTTACTCACCGAGGAGCCTCTACTGGCCTGTTAGGGCTTCTTTGAGCTGAGTCACTCATTTTGAGGCCAAAGCAGCGACTAGGTCGCTCTTTCTGGCTGTATAGAAGCGACCAAATCGCTCCTATTGGGTAGAAAGCTGTGACTAGGAGTCGCTTCTATTTGGCCTAAAAGTGCAACTTAGTCGCATCTGTCTAGCCTAAATGTGTGACCTGGTCCCTGGTTTTGGTCAATAAGGTGTGACCTAGTCCTCAGTGATTTTTTTTCTAATAGATGAGGCTAACAGGATTTTGGTGTTTGTGCAGGATGACTCGCATTGTATGGAGGGAGAAATATTGCAAAGATCTACGAGAGGAGGCTCTAAGGGATGCAAATGTTTGAGGCGCACTAGCCCATTGTGGGCTACTCAAGTTTATGCAAATCCCCTTGATGAAGATCTTGCGTTTGCATCTTGAGACACTAGTGAGCTTTTGGGATGTTGGAGGGGAAGTTTTCATCCTACAGGGGCAGTGTGTGGAGATTACATTGCGAGATGTATACTTCTTGACTGGGCTCCCAATGCTGGGAGTAGTTAGTGATCTGGTGCCAAATATCTCTCATGGGGAGACTCTAGATGAGCTCTGTGAGAGGCACTAATATGGCTCCGCGTATGTGCAAGGGTCGCACATATTACTTTTTGATATTGATGACCTTTCTACACGGGTTGTTCTAGTGATGGTGCTGCACATATTGGGTTCATCAGGGAACCACAAGATATCGGGAAGGAAGCTCCATATGGTGGAGAGTTCCATGGGGGGAACCTACTATGGATGGGCCCATATGTATTTGTTTGCGGTTTGACATGCGCTGAACCATGCAAAGACATCTGGCGATGATTTCGGCTTTGCCTCCTTCTTGTGTGCTTTATTTTTTGAGAGAGTACCAACTCTTCATCCGCATACAGTGATGTAGGAGAGTGGGCCACAAGAGCCACAGATGCGCTAGTGGTGCAACATGATGGTGGACAAGGGAGGTGGTATAGTGGGTCGCTTCTTTATGCAGGAGCTGCTAGATCAGTGGTGACAACTCTTAATAGTCGTTGAGGACTACCCTTATGCTAGGATGGACTATCATGGGGATGCAAAGATGCCCCGACCTCCATGTCAGGCTTGGGGACCAGATGGTATGTATACATAATGTTTTTGTGCTTACATTCATACATAGAGTACTTTAGCTAGTTAATAGTTAGGTGATGATATGCATAGAATAAATACATCTTTGTGTGCATGTACAAATATTGGCCCTCATCCTCTAGTAGGTTACCAGCGACGGATGGGCATAGTGGAGGGACCAGACCGACCCTCATAGGACCCCCATAGGGAGGGACAGGTTCTGGACGATCTTCGGCCTTAGGTGGAACGAATATTGGAGGGGGTTACTAATGATGGTTGGTAGTATCTAGATGATGAGCTGATTATTTCCTATTACCATGCACCTCCGTGGTGGATTCCTCTGACGAAGAGGATCACTGTGGCTATTGAGTATGTACGAGCAGCGGTGCGGGGGGACATAGCTATGGAGGATGAAGATACCTCCAATGAGGAGGATACCAAGTCAGAGGAGGATGGGGATGGATCTAGATATGATTATCAGCTAGTGCAGCTTCCCCTAGTGTGTTGGTGCACTTAGGATTTTTTGTATCACGATGTATATTCAACTGAGAAAGCTTATGTAGCTTCTCATTTTGTACTGAACATACTTGGACATATGACTTATATATATATATATATTGTTTCTGATGCACATCGATGTGCTTTTATGGTTTTTATATGTGAGTCTTTTTATGATGTGAAAAATGCCTAGATGATGTATGTTACATATGTATGGATGTTTATATATGATGATGCATGATTCAGTTTTCCATATGCTTCCTATATGCGATGATGAATATGCCATTCTAGAATTTCATTAGCCATTTGATCTGCTACACTATTGAGGTTTCTAGGAACATGTGTGAATGTGATAGATTTAAATGTTCTAACCAACTATTTAGTGCACAGGAAATTTCTAAAGAGTCAAGGATCACGTACCCGGTAGTGGCTATTCAACTAGGAGACAAGCAGCTAGGAGTCTAAGAAGACATCGAGGTGGTTAATACCCAATTGGAGGGTGGTGTCCAAGAGGCATGTGACACCATCGTACTCATCCTAGTTGTTGGTTGCAATGCCCACACATATTTCGTCAATGTGGATCAACTCATGTGACAGGGAATAGATAACCCATGCAACCGAGGCGAGGTTTGGAGACCATCTGATTTCTCTGTCAGCAAATACAATGTAGCAACACGAGGTAAGATCCATTTGGAGCAGTCAAGGAAAAAAGATGTAAGGCTCACTTCAAGAAATGTGTAAAACAACAAGGGACAAAACTATGCTACAAGTCACTCATTGGTGATATTAAGCGTAAAATCTCTTGAGGTAGTGCCCATTATGAAGGTTCTCCAAGGGTTTTCCATCAGAGATATCAAGAATATATGCCCCTTTTCCGAGGTAGCAGTGGACGACATATGGTCCATACCACATAGATTCAAATTTTCATTTCCCCAACTTGTCGTTGTCTTGGTCGTAAACCAAAACCATATCGCCTTCGCTAAAGGTGCGAGGTGAACCTGGGAGTCATAATGTGACTTCGACTGAATTTCGGTTGCTTTGATGGCTTGGAGAGAAGCACAATGGTCTTCGTTGGTTTGTTCAAGTATGAGGAGGAATTATTCTAAAGGCAAAGTGTTAGGGAGAAGTTCCACGGTGAGCCGGAGGGATGGAATCTGGCACTCAATGGGGGTACCGATTCAATGTCGTGTACTAAACAGAAAGGAGTGAAGCCAGTGGAAGTTTTCATGGATGTGCGGTAAGCTCATAGGATAGAGAATGAAATGTGGTGCCAATTGGTTTTATGGTTTCCTACCATCTTTTAGATCATGGTCTTGATGATTTTATTGACCGCTTCGACTTGGCCAGTCCCTTAGCGTTAGGTGGAGTATGAGAATTGGTGTTCGAACATCAACATGGTTGAAATTTCAGCCCAAACAACATCTTCAAAATGTTTACCATTGTCTGAGACTAGATTTTGGGGACCACCAAAATGTGAAATGATGTGGTTGAAGAAAAATCGTGCCACCATTTCTGCTTTGCAATCAAATGTGGGCATGGCCTCGGTCCACTTGGTGAAGTAATCAATAGCCACAATAATGTATTTATGGCTATTGGCTAAGGTAGGGCCGATTGTCATGAAGTCGATCACCCACTTACACAAGGGATAAACTATGAACACAGGATGTAATGGAGCAGGGGGAGTCCTTACCTTTGCGGCAAAGAGTCGACAACTGCGGCAGTGTTTGACTGCCTCGATGCAATCAGCGAAGATAGATGGCCAAAAATAGTCGGCCCATAGAATCTTTTGAGCAGTTTTGAAACCCGAGAGGTGGCCATCGTAGGATCCACTGTGACAGTCGTTAAGGACAATTTCATCCTTGTCGTGGGTGAGGAAATGATGTAATATGGTGTCGACGCCCTGAATATATTGAACATCTCCTATCAGGAGATGGCGAGCACCCTAATTTTGGATGCATCATCTATCTTCGTGGCTTAAATGAGCCACAAGCATTTGGATGTGGAAGTAAAGAAGGATGCCCCCATACCATGGATCTTCTGTGGAGATGACGAATACAAATTTGTTGGGGAGGTTAACCATTATCAGTGGTGGTGCGGACAACAAGGGCAAATATTCCATTAACACAACTAGCACCAACATTATGGTGCTTTTTAGGGTGAGGAATTCCAAGTCGAATTCCTGGAGGAAGACTACCCATTTGGCCGTGTGACCTTTTATTAGGAAGTGGCTCAAGAGGTACCGCATGGGGTTGGAATCGACCACTACATGAGTATGGTTTGTGATCATGTAACAACGCAATTTTTGGACTAAGAGAACGAAGGAGAGGGTCGTCTTCTCCTCAGGTGAATATCGTAGAGGGGGACCAGTTAGCTTCTGGCTAATGTATTAAATCATGCGCTCTTGACGAGCATCATCTTCCTAGACCAAAACTCCAGTGATGGAATTTTTCGAGGCCGACACAAAAAGGATGAAATCTCGGGTGAAGTCGGGTGTAGACAGTAATGGTGCAGAAGCCAGATCTTGTGCCTGTTGATCCCAAACAAATGGAGTGTTCGATCGAACCAGACGTAAGAAACCATGGGATTTCATTGCGTACTCCGATATAAAGTGGCAAAGGAAATTGACATTGCCTTGGAGACTCTGTAATTGGTGCAAAGTTTGTGGTGAGGGGAGGTCAAGGATGGCTTGAAATTTAAGAGGGACGACTGTCATCCCTTTGTGGGACACAATGCACCCAAGTAGACAGCCCGATGGGACACAAAAAACACACTTGAGCGAGTTCAAGTAGATTTTGTACTTATGACATCACAGGAACACCTGTCGCAAGTCATCTAAGTGGTGTGTTTGCTTCCATGACCAAGCAGTAAGGTTGTCCAGATAGATCAATATTATGTGAGAAAGGTCATGGAAGAAATATTTCATGGCGCATTGGAAATTTGCTCCAGCATTCTTTAATCCAAAGGGCATTACTCAATATGCAAATGTACCCCAAGGGGTTGTAAATGTAGTGTTATAGTGATCTTGTTTCCGGATATGGATTTGGTTATATATGGAAAAGTCGTCCATGAAAGGAAAGACCTCATGTCCGGCATATGCGTCGATAATTTGGTCAATAAAAGGCATTGGGACTTAGGACATGCCAAATTCAGGTCACGAAAGTCTGTACAGATGCAAATATTACACTATTGTTGGTTGACGGAATAGGATTTGAAACCCACATGGTGTATGCAATGGGGTAAATGAAACCTGCTATGTGCAGTTTCTCTATTTCTGATTTAACCGCAACAGCTTTAGAAGGGTGGATAGGCAATTTCTTTTGGCAAACAAGCACCACATCAGGCCATGTGTCGATGTGGTTCCCAACGATTGATGGATCCAATCCTAGCATTTCAGTGTAGGACCAAGCAAAGATGTCGCAAAACTCTTGAAAATGCACTTTATAGGAAGCGACTTCTTTAGAGGAGCATGATGCCCCCAACATAATCTCTTCAATGATATCTAGTTTGGTTGAGATATTGACCTTAATGGTAGGTGAGATATTGTACATGTTCCCCTCTTCAAAGGTGTTGGGTGTCGGAAAGGAGTTTTTGAACCAATCAACCTTCCCGTGGATGAAATCCTTGGTTTCAACAGAGAACTGGTCTGATGACGAAAGAGTTTCTTCAAGGATGAAGAATGAGTGGTGGTGCATATCATCTAATAAGTATTCAAGAGAGGTCAAGGCCTCAAGTATATCCTCATCATTGCTGAAGCAATGATTGGATAGATTTTAGGGATCGTCGATGGTTGTAGAGATAGGAGGGTCAGTGGAGGTGGACACCATGTAAATGGTTGTGGTGTTGGAGGAAGAAACCGAACTATAGATCTCCTCCATAATAGTGATTTCAGATTCAAGGGAATGTTTTTGAATATTACTTAGGGCAGCTCGAAAACTAGTCAAGTGTCGGCAATGGTGAGAATAATGTCCATACAAATCGCAAAGGGTGCATGCATAGTTCATTCTCAAAGACTTATTCTTGGATGTTGGCTGGCTTGGGAGGATGACGAATAGACAATTATCCGTTGTATCCATGGCATCTAGGTGTGTGCAAAGGATGGGGATTTCCAAACAATTATGGGTTACATGACCCTGTACATCACACACGGTGCATGGAGGAGTCTGTCGGCGTTCAGCTGTCGCTTTGACATTTTTTCCCCTAGCCCTCTTTGGGTGGGGCGGGGCTGGTGCAGGTGTGAAAGATCATTTTTTTGGACGAGGAGGGGGGAATTCCATCATCTCAATATTTTGGATAGGGGTCAGCACAACCTGGGGAATCGAAGGCTCTGAGGGAGGTTCTAGGTACCACACAGAAATTCCCAGTGTAAAGTTTGGTAAATTCAAAGTAGCCATAACAAGCTTAATTACGATTTCTGATGGTGGAAAGAGGAAAGGAATTGTATGGACTAGGAGAGGGCCCCAGTAATTCCCTAACAATTGCATTTGTGGTTGCGGTTGCAGATGGGGCTGCGGCTGCAGTTGGGGGTGTGGGTGCTATTGGGGCCACAGCTACAGCTTGGGGTGTGGCTTCGGTTGGGGCTTGGGTTCTGCACTATTGGATGAGAGCATGCACAAGTCTGCAGTGTCGCTTGGTGGAAATAGAGGCCATAAATATGAGAAGGAAGCCATCATGGAAGTGTCGATGAATAGTTCAGGGCCTACCGCCTCCATGGAAGGGGTGTCTACGTTGTCGATCGAGGTATCGATGGTGGAGATGACATTGGATGGTGCAGTTGGCCCTTGCGGGTCATGGTAAGTTAACTGGTCTACTGTCACAATATTCCTGTCATGAGGTAAAATAATGAGGTAGAACACAGTGGATGCCACATCCCTCATTGCATGCATGTAGCTATGTCCGAGAATAAGGTTGTAGTCCAGCTGATAATTGACAACCTCTATGTCTATCAGAACTGTCTTACCAGCTAATGAAATGGGGACATGCGGGAGAATGCCCTAGGCTCTGGTGGGGTGGCCATCATAGGTGAGCAGTGTGGTGGTAGATGGTTGAAGGGTAGGGTACCCGAGTTTCTGCCAGACCAGGGTTGACATAACACAAGTAAATGCCCCTTCATCGACTAAACATCGATGTATGACCAAATTCTGAATTGATACCGGAATATGGAAGGCAATGGTTGATGGAATTATGGGTTCTCCATTGTCCAAATCGAATGTCATCAATCTGGAGTCAGAGGGATCTACGAAACCGAGTGCATCTAGTAATTCTTTTCGTTGTGGCTGGAATGTTTTGAGCACCTCAAGAGCAGGCATGGATGTAGATGATTGGGCCAAGTCATCAATGATGCTGTAGTTTATTACCTCTCTAGGGGTGGCATTATTGGCTACATTTCGAATTGGGAATTGTAGGCCTCGAGCTTCCCTATCCATGGCGGGTAGGGTAGGTAGATGAAGAGGTGCATTGGTTGTGTTGGGTGTGGATGCCATTGATGGGCCAGCTGTTTTGGTAGTGGATATGTACTAGTTCCTCCTGGTCTGCAAGTTGATCTCTTCAGTTGTCACGGCTAGCAGGTGATGGGAATTTGTCTCTATAGGTGGGGGCAGAGTAGGAGATGTGAAAGCCGGTGGGGGAAATGGTGCAGTTGCTACCAATACTTAGAGAGGTAATGGGTTTTGGAGCACCATAGTTGGAGGGCTCGGTGGTGGTGGATTGGGTTGGGCTGCCGCATTGGTGCCCCACTGAGCTTCATCTTGGAGAGGTTTTTTGGTGTGTTCCATGAAAGGGCATTCATGAGTGTAGTTCCCATAGACGTTGCACATTTTGCACAGATGGTTGGTCCGTAATGGAGCATTTCATCCAGGTGGGTTAGGATATTGGGGATTTTGGGTTGGTGGATTTGTGCTGGTGTTTTTGGAGGATTTGGTTATTTGTTGCCTCCTTGTGGCTGGTTATTCCCCCGGTTCCTGGCTCGGTTTTTCCTGCCTTGCCCTTGTTGGTTATTGGGGGTAGGTTGGTTGGGACAATTTTGCTGAGAAAAAAATTGTCCCATGGGCATGGGGGGAGCTGGAGCAGGGGCTGGAGCGGCTTGCATGGGTGCCACAAAACAGGTCGAAGGAGCTAGAGGGGATACAAATCCGATCGTCTGTCCTAAATATGGTTGTGCTGGCCAAGTCGATGCATCATCCTATTGAGTTGGTGTAGGTTGCATGTAAGAGGTCGTGGCTGTGGAATGGGACATCATCCTGGAATAATCGGGTAGTGGGTGAGTTTGCGCAACACTAGGGGCATTTCTTGTGTGTGGTGGAATACTGGGAGGTTCTATGTAGTATGGATTGTTCTTGGAGACGGAGCCTATGATGCTATTCATAGCATGGGATTCCCTTAACGCATCACTATGGGTGATGCCGACATGTGGGGCGTCAAGAATAATGGCGTAAAGGTATCCAGAATGAGCATAGATCAAGTCAAATTGTTGGTCCTTCAGGATGGCCTCTTTCTTAGTTTGGGGATGTTCATGGGCGTCGTCCTTAGTGATGGGAGGTAGTCATGTTTTCAAAAACCAATCAAAGAAATTTTTGTCATCAAGCTTGATCTTGCACAAGCTGTGATGTCATCGGCACTCATGGATGTGGTTGGTTATATGGTTCGGAGTGTTTTGGAGGAAATATAAAAATATTTCTACACCCTCGTCATAGTGGACAGGGTGTTCAAAACACTGCAAGAACATGAAGGCCAAGGAATTTAAGCCCATATAGGAGGCTTGAGGTAGCTCTATGTACCATTTGGCTGCGGCACCTGTGAGGGTGTGTTGGAATAGCCTAAGTCTAATGGAATCGTATACGATGTTGTTCGATGAGCACCATAGATCAAATGACATTATGTGGTTTTGGGGGCACTCCCTTACCTTCCCTTCAAACTTTGGAATGTATGATGGGAGTTTGGTTGGCATTGGAGGCCAATGGGATTGATGATGGATTGGGTTGTTGGTCAACCTGGCCAGATCAGCTAAGTTTAGGCGAGTCTTGAATGGGAGGTTAGACCCAAGGTTGGTATGAGGGGGGCCAACAATGGCATCAAGATTTGCATGAGTGTTGTGTCCCTGCATGACTGGAGGTACCTGAAACTAACTTCCTGCAATGGGGATAGTCGAAATAGTAGTGGAAGGGCCACTGCCCCCAAGCACGAAAGGTGGTACTGTGGGAATCACAGAAGCTAGTATAGGGCCGCCACTAATGGGTATCGGACTAACGACAGTATGCAGAATGATACTAGGACTGCTGACCAGAATGCTGGTAGTGATGGGGGGCAGGGATGTAGGTCCACTACCAATCACCCCTCCAAAGAAGGGATTGGGGTTTATGCCATCCATGGGGCTAGAAAGTTCAATGTGCAGATTTGGATTGGATTGGTAGGAATCCGAGTCAGAGTTAGAAGTTGTGTGGCATTCCGATGGTGAGGAGGGTTGTCGAGAATGGTCTCGATGGTGCTGGTTTAACGACCCAAATTTAGGGGACTCCCCAATGAGACGAGAGGAGGATCATGGTGGATCAATGACATCTATCTGATAGTAACATGTAATACAAATTAGACTCTATTTTAATGGCTTCCTATTGTCTTACAAGTGGTCACTCATCCACCAAGACTGCCAGAAGACAACACTTGGCTTTTTCCTCATAGGTTTTACTAGTCAATCGGAAGGGGTCATTGGCCCATTTCGCTTGCAAATTCCTCTTGTTGGATAGCTACATTGGGGTTCCTATGGTACTCCTCATAATGAATTTTAGGGCATATCCCAAGCACTTCCCATAGTTATGGTAATTAGGGACTTATGTCCTCAAACTGAAAAATTTGATTTAAAGTAAATTGGTTACTTTTAAAGGTTCGCTCGGGGTCATGAACTGAGGTTGGTTGAATTAAATGGTGTGGTTGTGTGCACTTTTGTGAATGAGTTTTGTTTATTTTAAATTATTTTTGCAACTATTTGGTGAGCAAGTGATCCTAGTTTTTCTATAATATGGTTCGATCATGCAATGGGAAATATGAACTATAATGTGTAAACCAGTGAAATAAACATAACTCAAGTGCAACTGAAACTACAAAGATGGAAATCTGTAATGTGTCTGCCCTATTTTTGTATCCTCAATTTAAGATAGAGTGTTGGGCTCTCATAAAACTGGGACAAATCCCACCCATAGATCCGCAGGTCACTCCTCTAATGTAAGGTTGCTCAACAAGGAGGATGTGAATGTCATGAAATGCCCAATGGTTTCCACCCCCTCTAGCTTCCAAGTCACTTGTTTTCAATGAACTAAAGGAATCACAAACAAAGGTGCCTATTACTACACTTGGTCAACCCTCTCTCTTATCTCAGAAGAACCTGGAGGGTGATGACTGAGTAAAGGAGGAAGGGATGGAAAAGGAGGTTAATCCCAATGTATTTAACTATGAAATATTAAAGCTAAACTAGCATGAAATTAATAGCATATAAAATAGATTGGCACTTAAATAGTTACTGAAATAAACAACCATATTCAGAAAAAAATGAAAAAATAGGCAGGTCACTTCTGTTTACTAGACAGCTGCAGCTTGGTCACACCGATGGTCCAAACAACAACAATTGAGGTAAAGAAGGTAGTAACAGTTCCCAAGGGGGCAGGTCACTCCTTTCGGGAATGTGCAGGTGACTAGGTCACACCTGTCGAGATTGAATGGGCGACTGGGTTGCACCTATAGGATTTAAAACAACGACTTCTTCTTGGAGCTAGGTTGCACCTTATTGGTCTAAGAAGGTGACTGGGTCGCACCTGTATGTCTAGAATAAGCGACTATTTTTCCTCTTTCATCTCGATATAGGTGACTCGGCCCGAAAGGAAGAAAAATTAAAAACGGAGTCAAATACGGCCGATAGTAACTGGTACTAGGTCCGAATGGACTCATATCGACCCTTTGAGGGATTGACCAGGTACAGAAATCCAGTAAAAACAATAGAAAACTAAAGAAAACTAGGGATCCTAAAGGATCGACCCAGTATGGTTGCTAATATGTGGCTAGACAAAATCCCTAGCCATGTTCAGAAACACCTACCTTCTATCTATAGGATAGAAGGGTACAATCAATGGATAAAAAATAACCTGCAAAAAACTTTTAGCAATAAACTAAGCATAAACATTTAAACTATGAACTAAACAACAAAAACATGGAAACCATTATACCTCAGATCTATTTTGAAAGGGGGCTTCCATGCCCAAACTAAGAAGATGCCACTCCATAGGAAAGGTTGGTGAGGAGTCTGACTCGACACACCAAGGTATGGGAAAATGGGGAAATGAGGTGAATGGGATGAATGACTTGAGAGAAAAGGTCTCTCAAGTCTTGCATAGAACTATAATAATGGTAGGTAGGAAAATGGTCACAAGTGACGGAGACCCCCACCCCTCCTTTAATAGTTTTTCTCATGCTTTTAGGGTTTTAATCCCTTGGTTAGGGTTTCAGTCCCTACCTAGGGTTTTAAGCCCCCTTTCTCTTATTTTTATCTCCTTTTAGGGTTGTTATTCCCTTTTAGGGCTTTTAGCTCCTTTTTGGAGGCTTTATCCCCTCTTGTGAGATTTTTAGCTCGTTTGTGAGCTATTTTGGCTCTTTTGGGGGGTTTTAAAACCTTTTTTTTATTATTTTGGCTTTTTGCAAGAGAAACATAGGTTAAAAGTGGGGGTGGGAGTATAATGGGTTAGGAAATAGATTTATGTAGGTGGTGTAGGGCTTGTAGAGCAAGTTAGGAAATTTTTTGCGTTAATAGGCTGCAAAATTCAGAAGTAATCGCCATGAAAGAGATTAAGATCAACAAATGAGGTTGATCATTGTATCAGATCAACGGATGCCAGTTTTTTCATAGGGAGAACTAGCGTGGACTAATAAAATCCTGATGTGCATGAAATTTGAATAAAATATTCCTTATGATATTTGGGGTCCACCATCGATCTAGATCTGATGGTCCACATGGATTTCATAGATTGAACTAGAAAATGAGTTAACTATTGAGATGGGTGCGAAATTTTAATTCAAATAAGTTTGTTATATTTGGATTCCGTCATTGATTGAAGTTGACGGAGATCGAAGATTGTTGAAGATCAATGACCATGGTAAATTTCATTGATTTAATAGCGATTTAGATAAAAAGGACGATGAGTAGTGAAATCCGAAACCAATCGCTGGGAATAGGATCGAGATGAACATATAAGGTTAATAATTGAAACATATTAGCAACCATCAACAATTTCGCTGGGAGAAGTTGCACGATCTAAGAAAGTTTTGATGTGCATGAAATTTCTATGAAATGCACTTCGTCTTATTTGAAGTCCACCGTTGATTGATGGGGATCCCAATCCAATGATGGTAAAGACATTTCACTAGGTAAAGTGACAGGAGGTTAATAAATTCTGTGGAATTTCCATCAAATATAGTTTAATACATTTAGATTCCACCGTTGATGTAACTAGATGTAGATCCAATGACCCTCAAGGGATTTTGCAGATTTAACTAGTAAGATAGTTAACGTTTTGATAGGAGAGAAATTTCATTGAGCAATATTTTACTGACAACGAGGATGGTACAGATCAGTTAAGAAAAGTTGTGGAATCCAACCTTGAGAATATCGATGGCAGTGAATGATTTTCACACAAATAAAAGTGAAGATCCGTAACTCAAATTAGATCATATATCAATGGTCAGAATTGAACCCGCAAAGAAATCAATGGTTCAGAATAAAAGCGGAAGGAGGAAAGAAAAAGGTAGAGAATCACAAAAATATTTTGGGAAATGTCATAGTTCTGCTACCCGAAATATGGAAGATCGATGGTATAGAAAACATCCACATAAGATCAACAGTGCAGAAACATTGGTTCAGAAAAGAGGAAATCTCGAAATGACATGTTGAAAAGGTTATAACCCCCCAATTCACAATCTAGAATATTGACGGTTACGATAACAATCGAATGAGATGGACGGTGCAAAAAGATTGGTTCGAAAATTAGAAATCATGGAATGATATTTGGAAAAAATCACATATCCAATATTTGATTGCCATCCTAGATTGACAGTCATGGAGATCTCAAAAATATCAACAGTGTGGAATTATTGGTGCGGATAGCGGAAATCATGGAATGATATTTTGAAAAAGTCACATATCCACTATCTAAGTTTTATCTCATATCTACGGTCAGAAAAAATCCCGAAATGATATCAATGACTCAAGATGATTGCGGAAATAGAGATTGCGGAAGAACACAACTGGAAGAATAAATTGTAAATCGATTAACACAGAATTGTTTTAGTTGTTTTGAAGAATCACGATGGAGGTAGATGACTCTACGACTTAGTGATAGAATGAGGAATTAAGCTCTCATGTAGAGGCACGATCGAAGAATGAAATGGCACAATGGTGAAGAGATGTGTCTGCAGGAAATGCGAAGGTATTGAGACAAAGAGGGATGAGTGAGAGAAACAATATCCATGGTACAGATCATAGAAGAACAAGACGAGACCAGTAAGTGTGACAAATTTTGAAGGGTAAAGGAATCTGGAAGATTACTAAAATCATATTAGGGTGGTAGGGTGGCGCCAGGGCAAGCAATAGGCATGCAGGGGGCTATCTCCTTCTTCCAGCAGAAGCTGGTAAATAGGGTGTAGTAGCACCTGTCAGTTGTAGCTAAACAAATAGGGGGTTGTAGCCTCCTTCCAGTATTTTTTGGTAAGCAGGAAAAAACTATTTGTAAATAAAATTTTTGTAGTAATAGGAAGTATTGGTGGTTCACCCAATTAGGATTCCACAATAAATTTTTGTTCTGTGCTTTTTTTTATTATGTGTTTTAATGAGTAAATTAAAAATGGTTTTAAATTGATAAAATTTACAACACCGATTCACCCCCCCTCTCAGTATTGACCAATATTTCAATAATTATGGAATATCATGCACAATAGAGACGTGAAGATGGTGTCATGTGATTGCTTAGAGATGGTTCTACATTTAGAGGCATTGAAAAAACATGGCCCATTTTTAAAGAGGAAACTCTTAATGTTATACTTTCAATGCTAGTTGATGGTGTAAATATATTTGGAGAGATTAGAACTAGTTACTATGTTTTCCTATGATTATTAAAAAAAAATAACATTCCTCCTTGGATGTCAATAAAGTTATAACTTATCATGTTGGGATTATTTGTTCTAGGTATTTCTTTCTGAGATTGTTAACAACATATAACCAATTAATTATTTATTTATTTTTAAATTTCTCCATGTACAGGAGATTAATAATGTGTATTTTCAAATAAATAGGTAAGTAGCAAGTTAGAGATATGGATGCATATCTGAAACCTCTTATAGATGAAATTCTAAAATTATGGGCCAACATCGATTTGTACATCTCCAATCCAACAAGTCAAGAACAATTTCAATTCCAAGGAATACTTAAATGGAATATTGAGGATGCACTTCGGGTTACACTTTTAGTGTTATGTAAACTTGTAATGTACCTCTATATATATTTTATAACCCAAGTTTGTTTTAAATATTTTTTTCATTTTGTTAACATTATCCTATAACTTGTAGGGATTCAAGCAAAGCGTAAATATGCATGTCCGGTATGCGGTCTAAGAATAATATCTAGATGTTTAATAAGTTTAGGAAAGTAGGTTTATAATGAGTTCAAGCATCTCCTGCCTACAGATCATATGTATAAACTTATTGAAAAAAATTCTTTAATGGAAAGGAAGAGATTAGGAAAAAATCATGGAAAATGATGCCTCAAATATGTAAACACTAGTAGAAAAATGGGTGCTAAATGACCTGACCCATAGGAGTATAAATCACCCAAGCAGTAGAGGCTGAGTGTTTAGTCTAGCAGTTAGCACCATCAACAAATCCTATGTAAGCAGAAGACACCATTGACATCTTCCATAAGGAACACAAGCTAATCAACAAACCCGATCACCATAAGAAAACCTAACTATGTAAAAAACTGTACAATAATATACAATAATCAGCCTTGGCTAAAGATCATGCATAGTAATTTTTAAGATAGAGCCCATTTCTAGGCTCCGCCAAGGCTGTCCCTTCATAATCCACCAGCTCATAGGCACCCTTCTCTAACACATGTTTGACCATGTAAGGACCATGCCACATGGGATTAAACTTCGCTGCCCCTAAGGGTTCTTTAGCTTGATCCCACAAAAGGACCAAATCTCCTTCACTAAACCTCCTCGGATGGACGGAGTTATCATATTGGACCTTAACACGATGCTTATTTACCTCTAGAGCCACTAAAGCATCTCGGCGCTTCTCATCAAGCTACTTGAAGTGGACCAAATGTTCCTCCAATGCAGAAGAGTCTAGTAAAAGCTCTATAGCTAGATTCAGTGAAGGAATTTCGCATTCAACTAGCAAGACACACTCCACTCCATGTACAAGCTGATATGGAGAAAAATGGGTGGCAGTCTTAACTGTAGTCCTATAGGCCCAGAAAGTAGGATATAACATGATATGCCAATTCATTTTTCTTTGTGCGATGGTTCATTGGAGAATGGACTTAAGTGATTTGTTCACTGCTTCAACCTGTCCATTCACCTGAGGGTAATAAGAAGAGGAATGCTCCTGCTTATACCCTAGCTTCGAGGACAACTATTCTATCATTCGATTCTGAAAGTGCTTGCCATGGTCAATGACAAGCTCTTTCAGAATACCGAACCGAGTAATAATCTGGTTGAATACGAAATACGTCGATGTCTCACCATCGGATTTAATCATGGGCATAGCCTCAGCCCATTTTGTGAAATAATCAACAACCACTATAATATGATGATGCCCCCCCAGCTGAATCTGGGTTACAATCCATGAATTCAATCCCCCACTTGGTGAAGGGATCGACGGTGATAATCAAATGTAATGGGTCAGGATGTGAGCACATATTGTGTGCAAACACCTAGCAAGGGTGACACTTCTTGACTGCATTAACACAATCTTTAAAGATCGATGACCAAAAATATCCCGCTCTCAATATTTTTTGGGCTATAGAAAGCCCAGATAAATGACCACCACACACCCCTCCATGGAAATAATTTAGCACAACCTTAACCTCCTCATGGGTTAGACAACGACGTAATATGGAATCTACCCCATGGCAGTACAAAGTGTTATCCACTATAAGGTAGTTCTTAGATACATGACATAATCATCGTCTCTCATCCAATGAAAGGTGAGTAGGGACCTTCAACATTTGTAAATATATGATGATATCCCCATACGATGGATCCAAAGTTGAGATAAGGAAAATATGCTCATCGACAAAGGTATCTTCATAAACCTCCTCCTCCTCCTTGCTCGGGAAATCAGAAATGAGCTCCGCAAAAATTAACGATTTCTTCGATTTTGCCGAAACAAACTCGAGATCGAATTCTTGCAAAATAACAATCCATTTATTATACTTTCCCCTGATCATCCTTTTAGTGAGAATGAACTGAAATGGATTTACATGAGCTACCACCAAGGTTTGGCGAAGGAGAATGTAGTGTCTCAATCTCTGAACCGCATGAATGGTAGCTAAGGCAGGTTTCTCCACATGGGAATAATGGATTTCCGCATCTATAAGGTTCCAGCTCAAATAAAATATGACATGCTCATGGAGCTCCTCATCCTCCTAAACCAAAACCATACCAATCGTCTCCATGCAAACAGCCACATAAATAAAAAATTCATGGCTATAGTCAGGTGGAATAAGCACGGGGGCTGATGCTAAGGCTCGCTTAAGAGCATCAAAGGAATCCTGGGCTCGCTCATCCCAGCAAAAGGTAGTGTACTTCTTTAAAAGACACATAAATCCTTTAGTCAAATTGGAAAAGTTAACCACGAATATTTGTAAGAAGTTTTCCATGCCTTGCAAACATTGAAGATGTCTAATATTTCTTGGGGGAGAAAATTGAAGTATTGCCTCAACCTTTAAGGGGTTGACTCTTATACCCTCCTTGGAAACAATGAATCCTAGCAAGCAACCAGAATTCACACAAAAGATGCACTTATGAGGATTTAACCTAACCTAGTAATGGCGGCATCTTTTGAATATTAATCTCAAACGGTAGGAATGATGCACTCTCAGCCAAGAATGAGCAGCAAGGTCATCCAGAAAGACTTCAATAATCGATTTGAGATCATGAAAAATCAAGGTCATAGCCCAATGAAATGTGGCTCTGGCATTCTTAAGACCGAAAGGCATCTTTTGATATGCAAACATACCCCAAGGACAAATAAATGCAGTTTTGTGTTGATCCTCAGGTTTGATTTGAATCTGATTATATCCAGAAAATCCATCCATAAAGGAAAATACCTCACTTCCCGCACACTCATCTAAAATTTGATCAATAAATGGTGTGGGAAAATTATCCTTCTGACAAGCATGATTTAAATCGCGGAAATCAGTGCATATATGGACCTCTCCCTATTTCTTATCAACTAGAACGGGGTTTGAAACCCACTCCATCAAAGGAACAGGATAGGTAAAACCAACTTTTAACAGCTTTTCTATCTCAGCCTTAATTGTGGGTGCTTTTCTAGTATTCATCGCACGCAAACGTTGTCGAACAAGCCTTGCATTTGGATAGGTCTTAATTTCATGTTCGACAAAACAAGGGTAAATACCTGGCATTTCCTTGTATGGCCAAGCAAAAATATCATGAAATTATTTGAACAGCTCCATATACTCCTAAATCTCAGCATGGAAACATTCTTCCCCAATATAGAAATTCTCAATCTTGCTAGGATCATGAGAGATATTGATAGGAATCGTAAGTGATATATTCGCCATGTTTCCATCAGCCATCTAACCAGGAGAGCTTAATGGAACCACGGGACTACCAATCTTCTCTCTAAGAATCTGCATAAATTCCTCATGCCCCAAACAATCAAGACCGGGAAGAAAATAATATCTATGATGTAACTCTTGCCAAGGTGGCTCAACCCCAGACGTGGCCTCAATAATAGCTTCATCTGACGGGAAAACACTATCAAGGATATCATGTGCATGAGAGGACTCAACTACCCATGCAAGAAGCACATACAGGTCCTCCTCCTCCATACGTGAAGAGGAAGGTCTAGGCTCTACAACACTATCAAGATTCTCTTGATATGCTATCATTGCTGTAGGAAATGGCACGTCCATTTCAATAGGTCCGTTCGAAGGACTTGGTGTAGGAAGAATCCAAGGATCTTCCATATGGGTAGTGTGAAAAGACACCGAATTCAATGAAGATGAAACCCCGTCAAAACTAGATCCAATCATAAGGACGGGTGCAAGACAACTAAATGTCCCCATAATGGATGGATACATACCTACACCCACACTCCCAGTTGTCGGCTGAGAGTGATCGATAATCGGGATAGAAGCTCCCAACAATGCATTAACACTCAGATTTTTGAATGATGTCTGATCAATCGTAACAATCTTCCCATTATATGGATAGCATACAAATCAAAATAGAGAAGAGGCTACGGCTTGCATACTATACATCCAATTATGACCCAGTAAAAGATTGTAATCAAGGGGTGCATTAACCACCTCGACCTCAATTGCGATGGTCTTCCCTCCCAAATGGACCTTAAGATAAGGAAGAATTCTGTGCGGTTGAAATGATCTACCATCAAAGGAAGTCAACATGGTAGTGGATTTAGACAACTTGGGAGAACCCAAACCCTTCCAACACGACAAAGACATCATGGAAGCAGCAGTGCCTTCGTCAATCACAGTGTGTTTAACGGTCATGTTAAGACATTCTACATGAATCAAGAGAGACACGTAGTAAGGCAAGTGAGGTTGGAGTTCCATGGTTTCAAATTTGAGGATGGAAGAAGAGTTATCATCATTCACCCCAAGAGCAGAAAGCAAAGATTTCCTTTGCGATAGACAACTCTGAAGTACTTCAAGCACATACATCACACAAGGAGTTTGACCCAAATCCTTGACAACAAAATAGTTATGGGTAGCTCGGGTATTAGGATTGTGCCTCGAATGCTTTAGAACTCCCTTAGGAATGCAAGGTGCAATCTCAGGTTTATCCATAGGATTTTCAATATGTAAAAGACTCTCGGTAGGAGGAGGTTCCTTCCCAAGTTCTAGTTGTGATGAACCATAGTCTTTCACACGAGTCACAACCTTAGTAGCACACATCATGTTGATGCACCCATGAACAGTACTGGTTTCCAGTGGATTTTGATCTCCACTCGACACAGATTGAGGATCATGGGTCCTAGAGTTCATATTTTGATTATGGGGTAAAGGATTGGTTAGCACAGCTGGGCCCTGTGCTATGAACCTCGAGACGTCTTCCATACGAGGGCACAAGTGAGTGAGGTGGTCATCCTTACACAATTTTCAAGGAAAACTAACCTTACGTTTAGACTGCTTGTCCCCCCCAGCATTACAGTCATTCTTGTCATTAAGATTGGCATTTTCATTCTTGTTCCACCCTTACGATTGTTTTTACCCTTTTTTCTTATTCCTTCCGGGCTGCTGGTTTCCCTTCTGGTCTGATGATCACACGGAAAGTACACTCGCCATTTTGGTGGGTTGAGATGAATCTGTAGATTGTCCTGACATAGATTGATTGATAGACAATTGAATCACTTGTTTCACAACTGAATCTGTAGGTTTGGAACTTGTACAACCCACAATGCCATCGACATGTGGTCTAGGCTTGATCTTGGGATCAAAACTAGAATGCGGAGTGTTAGGTATGATCTCATATAATAGTCTGGATTGAGCATAAATCAAATACAATTCCTATGCCCTAAAAATTGCTTGTTCCTTGTTCTGAACTCCGGATGAAAAAACATCCTTCGTGATGTAAGGTAGCAACAATTTAAGGAACCACTCAAGGAAAAACTTCGGTAGTATGAAAGATTTAATCAACCTCTTCCATCTACGCCACTCTTGGATATGGTCTGATATATGTGTGGCTTTGTCCTGCTGAAATGTCAACAAGATTTCTGTACCAATGTCGTAATGCACTGGTAGCTGGAAGTGATTGAGGAAAGTCATAGCAAGGTCATCAAACAAAACGAATGCCCCACTCGGTAACTCTATGTACCATTTCGCTACAGGCTCGGTGAGGGTGCGTTGAAATAGCCTCAAATAGATTTATTCATCATGTAAGGAGTTAGAAGAGCACTAAAGGTGAAAGGTAGTGAGATATTCACTAGGATCTTCTCCTGGTTTGCCCTCTAATTTGAGAATGTCCAAGGGAATCTTGGTAGGGATAGCCGGCCAAGCCGGGTCATTAGATACCGGATCATTCATTAGACTTGATAAGTCAGGTAAATTTAACTTTGCGAGGAAAGGGAGCCTAGGTTGAGTCATTCTATGCCATGCTCCCTGATATTTTTGGTTCATATAAGGCTGACTACTGTAAATACCATGGCCTTGGCCATAATATCCTCCTCCCATTTGACCTGTGTAGGGCTACATGGAAGCATTATGATGTGCTGTACCTTGACTATGCGGTGCTACAAATCCATAATTAGAGGAGTAAGTGGGTTGTTGATACCCATACCCATAAGGTTGATAGCTTTTTCCATACTGTGGTCCATAAGATTGTGCATGAGAAGCTCCATAAGATGTCCCATGGGATATTTTATGAGAAGCTCCATAAGTAGGGATATGGGGAACTCCATGCGATGGACCGTAAGTCGATACAAAAATAGGAATATCACCTCTCGAGACAACATGAGATACTTGACTATGAGATACTACTGTACGAGTAGTCGCAGTACAAACATGACTAGTAGAAACATTCTGACCCAAAGGACCACGTGAATGAGGGGAGGAAGTGTTGTCAAAAATGCATTCGAAGGAGTAGGGATAGAGGACGGAGGGACATGTGAAGGGATGTAAGTGGTATTCCCTATGGTCACTCATCTCGCTTCTGGTATCCCCATATGACTACTAACACTAGGTCTAGGACGAACATGTGAGGTAGCTTCCACCATCAGGATAGAAGGTGCAATGTGACTAGTGCTCCCAAATATCTTTGCATGGAAAGGAATAGGAGTGCCCCCAAGCATAGTGCTAGGTTCAAATTCTGACTTGGCATGATGTGCCAGATCTCATGCAGGTATATCAGGCATGCCATAACTAACATGACTAGTTCTTGTGGGTTCATGGCGAGTCTCGTCGCCCGAAAACCAATACCAGTGACCTGTGAATGAGGGATCATAATCAAAATGTGAAGGTATATCTAGTGGAGGATCATATACAAGAGTAGGATCTTCCTCTTGAACCTCTTGAGGTGGAGAAGACATCTCAAGAATCTCATCCTTGTGATCTCCCATTGTGTGTGAATCAATGTGAGAAGTAGTTCGCCCAGACAGTCTATTTCTCTCTCCCAAAGGAAGAGGAGATGTGGAAGGTAGAAGTCCTTCTAAACGACGAGAATGGCGAAGTGCCGCACCCGAATCCACAATGACTCAAAAAATGAAAAAGACTCTATCTAATTATTCAAACCCTAGGCAAACTAGCTTGCACAAAGAATACACCTATATATTGTAAATCCAAATCACAAGCAAGCAAGGGTAGGATATGTGAGCTCCCGAATGAAGCAGGTATGTCTCGCCTAGGAGAGGCTTGAGACTCCCATACATAACAAGCAGAGGTTTGTAACCAATTATTGTGGCCCTCAGCTTCAACGCATATAGAGACTATGCTGTCTAACCCCAACCTGGCCGAGACACCTGCAGAATAACCTCTGCGAAGTACCCCCTTGATAACCTAGGTAAGGCAACTAAGGTCACCTCAATATAATCAATTCTCAGGTGGACAATCACAGGCGGGATTGACCGTATGGGCAGGGTAGAAAAGCTTGAAACTCTTGAAAGAGCCCCTAGATACAAATACAATCCTGGAAATATCTTCGGTGCTACTCAGTTATGACTAGGGGTCATCCCAATCAATAACCGCTCACAGTTCCTCGTGCTTAACTCCATTGTAAGAGGAGGATCCTGAGAAACACTAATTATACCAAGGAATTTCACACTCTCATCTGGATAGACACATACATGTTTTTGTTTAGTGGTCTTGGAGAATTTACTCACAATGAACTATTCCAATACCCTAAAACCTAATCTTGTTGGTGCACCCTATAAAATAAAAGAGTGTAATTCATTTTATTATGCGTTGATTTTAATTGGATTATTACTCAAAAGGTTAAATGATCGTGCAACTAATGGTGTTATGACGCAACAAGAAGTAAAATGCACACCTAACAATCAATTCAAATGCACTGTGTCAAATGAAAAATGGGGTATGCTACTACGTGAAGTGCACAATTCTCCTTCAAATGAAAAATGCAATCATTCCTATATGAAAATATGACTAATACTTCTCCAAGAAAACCTAGTGCAAGTACCATGCAAAATGCAATGATGCATAATGATTCAAAGAAGCAAATATTTTTGTAATTTTTTGAATTAAAATGAGATAATAAAGCAAAAGAATGACTCTACCACCCCTATACTCTGCAAACACTATCAAACAACACCCAAGCAAAGCAGCAAGGTAAAAGAGATCTAATGCACTAATCCCAAAACAAAAAATGGAAAATGCAATGACAAGAATATTTTTAAAATATTCTAACTAAAAGACGTCTCTGGTCAGAAACCAATGTGTATACAGACTCTAGAAGCATCCAAGGACACTTAGAAATCATCAAAACTCACCCAGCAACACTTAATATTCCCCTAAAAAGAAAAAATTAGGGCATACGTGACTGTGTGCAGAAATCCCATGTATATACGTGGAAATCCCAGTAAAAACCGTGTGTACACATGACTGTGAACCAAAAACTTGCATACATGAAGAAAACGAGATAAAAAGAAGGTAAAATAGACAAGCTGAGACAAACTTTACTCCTATCATACACTACCAGGAAAACATGCCCCCAGACCCGACTCAAAAACAGAGAAATAAGAGCAATTCAAGAACATTGAATGCCGATAAAAACCCCCAAAGGAAATGACTAGGAACTCCCCAGTATGGTCTCCAATTCTGTTACAGAGAAAACTTCCTATGGCTTGGGGTACCACAATAGATAGAGTAACTACAGAAATCAATCCTTTACTATATGCAAGAGAAACCAAATATCTAACACTAAAGGATCTCAAAACATACCTTATTCCAGACGGTTGATGTGGATCCCTGTTGAGCTTTTCCACTCTTGCTTGTATAAGTAATTTTCTCTCTCAACACTCAGAAAACAATACAAGCATGCTATATATAATTGTGTTAGACCTAATATAGCATATATAATCAATAACATATAAGTATTTAAAAGCATCCATGGATTCAATACTCATTTAAACACACATTATTGGACAGGAAAAGATATTTCTATTAATATAAATCAGAGATTACAATAGTGACAACCTCTGTCACCACATCTGCGAATCGGTGAAACTAAGTCCTCCACTTGGGCCTCCACCACTTCAATCCTCCATCTCTCTATAGCAAGCTCACAAGAAAAGGAAAGCTTGCGAAGAACACAAAGTGCTCCAAGGGACAAAGGGATGCAAACTCAAGTATAATATCCGGTAACAATGGACTATAGTTTTCTTTCTCTTCAATTCCTCCCCCTTCAATGTATCCAAAGGGTTCCTTATATAGTGATTCAATGGGGTACTGGAAGTTCAAATCCGAGTGATCTCAAGGCATATGGAAGGGCAAGAGACAAGTGACTCGGGTCCACATCAAGGAAAACTCAAAAACTATTTGGCCTTTTCCACACATCCCGATGTACGCAGGTTTGAGGGTCAAATCCAGTTATATACGCGAGAATAGGTTTAAAAGTTGTGTATAGAAAATAAGACATGTTTTTAGGGATGATCTTGGAAACATCAAAGCTACAAAAATGGTCCATGGGGTCTAAAGAGTCTGCAAAGGGACAGGGAAGGCCATAAAGGTGTGATCCACTATGCGGGAATCGTGAAAGATTAAAGATGATCAATACAAAGATGAAAAGGGGAACAAAAGATAAACTCAAGTGTGGAAGACAAACTATTGAAAAGTATGAACATCGAGGACAGTGTTAGTTTTAAGGGGGAAAGGATGTAACATCCCCTCAGTACGCAACTGGAAACGACAAAGTATAAGTAAAAAGCACCGTAAGTACTAATCCTAGCCTCATCAAATTATAGATGAAATTTATAATGCTAGGAGACTGAAAGCTTGCATGACTAAAGTGGTGATTGGGGATGAATTCACTAGGGGGAGAGGTTAATGGCTACCAAAGCCTTGAGAACCTAAGAGTAACTACGACAAGTAAAACTTGTTGATATTATATATGCAAAGTATTTATAAAAGTTTTTTTATGGAAATAAAATAACCTCCATAAGGAGAGTCACTTCCATGTCATAATAATCAGTGTATTGAAAGGTAAAAGAAGATGTTATTTTGTTTTTATGGAACATTAAATATATAATAATGAAAGAGCCTTGATAATATATATATTTTGGAGAATAATTTTATTATTATATGTAAATATAACATTACTACATGTGATTTATGTAGTACTATATTGGAAGGGATTTCAATATATATATATTTGGAGCATATTTTTGCAATACATGAGGGATATGAAATATAAAGATTTAGTCGTTCCTTAGTCACACGATTCCTCCTTAGACAAAATTGTGGTATTTGTTCCCTTAGGAAAAAGGTTGGTGTAACATCTTCTCCCACTTGTCCTTCTGGAAGGAAACGTGTTGGAGACATTTACCACCATACACACTCATTTTGTTCAATTTTTCCTAGTTAAACCACTATCCTAAGTTTTGTTGACTTAATTGACATTAGAGAAGCACTAGATGACATCAGGTAGATCACACCCATGCCTAACTTCAGTCAAGGAGGCTAACTTAGCCTTATCCTACATTCAGGGAGGCTAACTGGAGCACTTCGGGGGTGATCTAAATGTCATTAATGCCCCATATTTCTAACTGATGGTTACAATTAGTTAAATAGAGTAGTGAAGGTGCCTTCCTTCATTAAATTAATTAATTATTGATTATTTAATGAACTGGAGTCAATAGGGGCACCTCCAACCACTTTTGATGTTCAATTACACTTCAGTTAACCTCATCAGGGTTCATTGGATTCATTGATGTGCTACCACTTATTGGTTGGCTTGCAGTGACATGTGTCTGACCTACTTTCAGTTAGACTCAGTCATTTATTGCACTTCGACTTCAGTTAGGGCTCAGTTGAGTCAATTAGGGTTTTGATCAGTGGTTAACTTGAGTGTTGACTCTAGCTTACATTCAGTTAAGCTAGACTCACTCATTCGATTTGAATGACCTCCTTGGGAATTTGAATTTTTTTTTCATTCATGCTTGTAGCATGATCTTGTATTGTATTATTCATTCTTTGTGTGAATATACAGAGCGGCTACTCATTTTGTAGCACAATTACACCATTTTCATGCCTTATTGTTATTAATATTTGATGAGACTTGTGTTTAGTCCCTAGATTATTGTGACAGATTAATATGGTATCATAGGTCATAGAGGGACGAAGCTTAGATCTCTCAAAAACAAGGTTTTGACAGATCTTGCATGAAAATTGAGCAATAGCTCAAAAATCTAGCACTGCACCAGAAGCCAAGGCTTACCACTTAATACCCCAAGTAAGGAACTTGTTGATCAAGCTTGCTTGATTGACTATGATAGGTGTGATGAAAGCCTAAAATGTGTAGGTTTTTCGACCTTACATTGCCCTTTTTGTTGTGATTTTCAGATTTTTAACAGGTGAAAGCATTCGCTCCAGCAGATTCAGATGGCTTCTTCCGTAGATATTTTGACTTCGTTCAATTTCCACTCATGGAAAGGAGATATGGAGATCCAGCTACATGCTAGAGGACTCTATAGGGTCACTATGGACACTGAAGAGGAGCCTACTTCTATGACAGACAAAGATAGATTCTTGAACAAGAAGGATGAAGCATTCGGATTCTTGTGCCTCTTTATTTCCTGGGATCTTATTTTCCATCTTTCGGGATTGAAGACTCCAAAAGAAATTTGGGAGAAATTGGAAACCCTATATGGAAAGTAGGATGATTTGAGAGTTTACTAGCTCAAAAATGAATTGATGTCTCTCTAGCCTTCCAATTTTGAGACCTTGAATGAATTTTTCACAAATTTCAAGTACATTGTCTTACTATTGAAGCAATGAAAAGTGGAGAAGGAGGATGATCACCTCATCCCTGCCATACTCTCCAAACTTGGAGCTGATTATTAAGTTTTTGTCTCTACATTTTGTTCGAGGAAGCTCAAAACCCTTAGATGGAAGATTCCTACACTCAATGCCTTCATTGAGTCCCTAACAAGTGAAAATGATAAGCTTATCCATATGGGGATCATCAGATCCTCCCGTGATCAAGCCCTCCATGTCTCCGGGCCCAAATATATGAAGGGTAAAGGAAAGCAACAGAAGAACCCAAAAACTAAATTTGAATCTCCTAATCCTAAAGTTGAAAACCAGTAGCATGACAAGCCTTTCGGCTCAAAGAAGAACAAAGGAAAAAGGCATCATGGAAAGGAAAAAGTCAAGTGTTCATACTACAGGAAGGGCTTCCACCCTGAACATGCCTACATGAAGAATAAGCTTGATGAAGCTACCTCTCTCCTTGAGAGAAATCACATCAATCTTCTGGAAATCTTTTGGAGGAGAGATCAGCAATATCAGGAACCACAGCATGAAAGGGGTCATTCCCTCATGGTAAGCACTTCGAAGTCCAAAGCACTCTTGATTGATTCTGGAGCTTTGAATCACATGATGGCTAAAAGATACTCCTTATCATCCTCGGAGATCAGAAAATATCCCCATCCACATGGGAGATGACTCCACCATCATTTCAGAATGACAAGGTATGGTTGATCTTGAGAATGGCTATTTTTCAAATGTTTTGTATGTACCATCTCTGGCATCAAATCTCCTTAGTGTCTTGTTGAGGCCTGGAAATTCGCAAGCGACAACAGTAAAGGATTCTCCCCAATCAACGTTCCCAACTAGCCCGTTGACTGTTTGGTATAGGGAATCCGTCCGGTTTGCGGTCCGGCTACCGTAGGTCAAAGTAACAAGCAAAGGCTTTACCGGTTACGACCCGGCCCACCGAGTTTTTGTATTTTGACTTAAAGGAATGATATACACGTGCCTAATTAAATGCAGGCTGGTTTAAATGCAGGGGGCAGTCACAAAGTGATGTGCCGGTTCTTACCTCTCGTCTTATGCTCACAAGCAAACAAACCAGATACGAACAGAAATAACTAACTATCTAAACTATCCCTAGGGAGCGAGGCTATAATCTTAACTGAGCAATACAAAATCACATACGGTAAGCAAAATCACAGATAGCTGATACTTTTCCCACAGCAGATGAAAACTACAAATATTCAAATAACCAGTTAGCCGATCATTCTATAAAAACAATTATTACTCATAGTGCAAATGCATCCCAGAAAAGACTGCAGAATAATTAACAAGAACTTAGGTTCGAAACATCAAATATCCTTACAGCGCATGAAATACAGCTGAACACGAAATAGTTCTTCTTCAGCATTATTCATTAAATAGCATTGGTACATTTCACTTCTTTACTCTTTCCAGTAGACCAAATTGCAGTTCACTTCGCAAAACGAAATAGTTCCTCTTACAAGTCAACAATTACAAAATTTTCTAAGGAAAAAGCCCTCCTTTCATCGAGCTTCCCATTATTTAAACTACAACTCATGTCCTCTGGGTTCCCTCAACGCATCTTTTCAATGCCCTTGACGATTCAGTTTCTTTCCTGGTCGTTTCACCTTCTCCATCATTTCCACAAGCGTTTATTTTCTGACAATAACCGCTAAAAAGAAAATGTCCCATCGGCACCTCGGTCATTCGTTCACGTTGTCCTTTCCGGCGCGATGCTCTGCTTCAGCGATTCATGAGATGATCTCTGCATACAAACTTGGTGCATTATCCATTGAATTTAGACATTAGGCATCCATAATTTTAAAATTATAATGATATATTCACAACGAGCTAGCCTAGTTCATCCGGGTGAGGAACTACGGAGGCTCGGAACGGCAACGAAAAGGTAAATCGGCAGTCGGGCAGTTCTTAGATCGGATGAGACAAGGTTCTTACACCGGATGGGAGAAGGCTCCAGGAGCCGCAACGGCGGAGGAGCGCCAGAAGAGGGGGAGCGGAAACGCGGGCGTCGTAGGTGATTGGGCGAAGGAGAGGAGTGGATCGGACGACAGACTACTCTGCCACCCGCAACGGCGGATGGAACGTAGGCTACAAAAAAGACGACGGAGGCTAAATAAGGCGGAGTTCAGGTGTCGGGTGAAACTCACGTCGGGGCCCGACTTTATCTCCCCAGCCGCAACGTCGGGTGAACCGGAACTATGGGGCAAGCGATTCACAACCCGAATCGGGCGTCGGAGGGAAGTGGATCGGACGGAGACTTTGGTCTAAGAGCCGCAATGGTGAGTGATATAAGACTCCACTTCTTCCAAAAGAGGCCCGATCCAAAGGGAAGAAATAACAGTGCTAAGGCTCAAATGAAGCCAAAAACCAAAAATTTCGCTAAGGTAAACCTTCACAATCTTAAAAATGTTAAAACCGATCTCGCGACTCACATCGAACTGAACGCAACCATCCAACAAGACGGACGCTCAACTTTAAAGCAAAGATACTCAAAGACACCAAAATTCCAGCCTTAGATTCAAGTAAATCAAGATAAGGAGGGGTCCCAGAATTTAAGTGAAAAACTGAAGTCGGGGAAAAGGTTGCGGCAGCAACATGTCTATCAGATGACACATACAGGAGTTACTAAGAGAGTATATTTCAGCTCAAATGATGTTGAGATAATGGAAATTGCATCCGAAAAACTCGTTGCTAAAGGCCTTTCAAACCATCATGCAAAATCCTATGAGTTTTCCCACTTTGTGGCGGATGCAAAGCCCATCGCTCTGCTAACTCATGGAAATGAAGTTAGTAGGATGTGGCATGAGAGGTTTGGCCATATAAATTTCAAATATTTTCAGCAATTATAGAAAAAATCCATGGTTGAAGGCCTCCCGGTCATCAAGGAAACCACTGGAATTTGCAAGGGCTATGTGGTTGGAAAACACCCTAAGCACAAGTTCGATCGGGGGAAGGCAAATCGAGCTACATGCATATTGGGGCTGATATATTTTGATATCAGTGGTCCAATTACTATCACATCCATGAATGTATCGGGGTATATTTTGAATTTTATTGATTATTTTTCAAGATACACATGGGTCTTCTTTCTTAAAAAGAAGTCTGAAGTATGTGAAAAAATCACTGAACTGAAGGCCTTGATCAAGAATGCCTCTGGGATTAAGATCGAGATATTGAGATATGATAATGGTGGGGAGTATGTGAGTAATTATTTGCTACACATATGCTCCCAAAGTGGTATTTAGGTCCAACATTCAATTCCCTACACTCCCCAGCAGAACGGTGTAGTGGAAAGGAAGAATTGGTCTCTCAAGGAGATGACCACCTGTATGTTGGAATCAAAGAAGTTGGATGAAAATTTGTGGGATGAAGCCATGAATTCTATAGAATACATTTAGAACATATTTCCACACTCATCCATGAAATGAAATACCCCTTTCGAAGCATACTTCGGACACAAGCTGGATGTGTCGAACCTATGGGTGTTTGGGTCCACTGCACGGGCCTGAATTCCACTTGATAAAGGAAGGGATTTGCAACCGCAAAGCATAGAATGTCTGTTTATTGGGTATCCTAATGAATAAAAAGGTTTCAAGTTTCTAGATATCAAAACAAAATATATCATCTTCAAAAGGAGTGTCAATTTTGATGATCCTCTTCAAGAAGTGTAACTAGTGAAGGAGAAAACTGTTGAATTTGTTTCCTATTCTACTAAATATTTAGATGATGAAATTGGGGGTGATGAACCTGATTTGGATCCTCCAATTTCTGATATCAGTGTACAGAAAACATTAGATTCTGAATCAGAACCTAAAGTGCAAAATCATCTTCCCACATGGGCCTGACAGACACTCTCCTTTGCAAGAGATAACATTGGAAAGCTAGATGATCCAAGGAGAACCCGGTCTGATTTCCAAAGAGTAGGTATTGCACTCTCTTGTATTGATAATTTGATTTCCAAAAATTGTTATTTTATGATTATTTCAGACCCAAAATCCTACTACCATGCTCAGAAGGATCCGAGATGACAAATTGCCATGGATGAAGAGATGAATTCTCTTCAGAAAAACACTACTTGGGAGCTAGTTTCTCTTCCTCCGAGAAGGAAATTGGTTAAATGCAAGTGGGTGTTTTGGACCAAGGTTTTTGCTGATGGAAGAACCTAAAAATATAAGGTAATTCTGGTGGCAAAACATTTCTCTCAGGTCCAAGGTGTGGACTACCATGAGACTTTTGCACCGGTTGCAAAAATGGACTCCATCTACCTAGTTTTGGCAATTTCAGCATCTAAGCACTGGGAAGTGCATCATATGGATGCTAAGTCATCATTTATACATGGAGATATTCATGAGGAGATATACATGAAGCAGTCTGAGGGCTACATCTCTGATCCATCTTTGGCTTGCAAGCTAAAGAAGTCACTATACGAGTTAAAACAAGCACCAAGAGAGTGGTATTCCAAGATGGATGCCTTCCTTCTCTCGCAAAAATTCCAAAGGTGTAGATCAGATCCAAATGTGTATATACACCATTTTGATGGTAATTTGATTATTATTGTTTTATATGTTGATGAATTACTGATCACAGGTAGCAGAAATGCTTCTATTTCAACCATCAAAACTGCTCTCCACAATGCTTTTGAAATGAGCGATTTGGGGCTTGAAATTGAGCAAAATTATAGTGGGATAATGGTCACTCAGTCCAAATACATATCAGACCTGTTAGTAAAGTTTAACATGGCTGAATGTAGGCCTTCACCATTCCCTTTCCTTTCAAGGATCAGCCTTGAAGAAGGAAAAAGAACACCTCCCATGGATTGCACTATCTATCGACAGCTGATTGGTAGCTTGTTGTACTTGACACATTCTCGGACTGATATCTGTTATGCCATGAATGCTGTATCAAGATACATGTAGCAGCCTCATGATCTTCACTAGAATGCAGCCAAGAGGATCCTCCAGTATATTCATGGAACGAGGACTTGCGACATTCACTATGCTGTAGACTCCAAGCTAGAGCTGGTTGGATACACAGATTCCGATTGGGCGGGTGATTCTATTGATTAGAATTCTACTTCCGGATATGTATTCATGTTTGGTGGTGGACCCATTTGCTGGTATAGCAAAAATTAGGCTGCCATAGCATTATCTTCAACAGAGGCCAAGTATCGAGGAACAATGAATCCTTACATCCAAGCAATTTGGTTGCAAGGCATTCTTTCAGAGTTTGATCTTGGTAGTACTTTGTCTACTGTCCCATTTTGTGAAAATCAAAGTGCTATTAAGATATCCACAGATCCAGTTACCAGGAAAAGGACCAAGCATGTAGAGATCCACATGCATTATATCACGGAGCTAGTGCATGATAGGACCATCATTCTGCAATACTGCCCAATTGATGAGTAGATTGCAGACATCTTCACCAAGATATTTTTAGAAAATAAGTTCACTTACCTCCATTCATTGTTGGGGGTGAGTCCATTAGGGTGGTCAGACTACTTTCAGTGTTCAGCTTGAGGGGCGGTCTTTCCCACTAGGTTTTCCCTCTTTTGCTCACTTAGTTTGTTTTTTAGTATTGTTTCAGTTTCAGTATTGTACAGGGTGACCTATGTCCTTAGTTTCTTAGGCCCTAACATTTTTATTCTTTTTATGTTTTCTACTCCTCCTAAGTATAGCTTAAGGGGGGCTGTTGGAGACATATACCACCATACACACTCATTTTGGTTAATTTGTCCTAGTTAAACCACTATCCTAAGTTTTATCGACTTAATTTACATCAAAGGAGCACTAGATGACATCATCTAGATCACACCCATGCCTACCTTCAGTCAAGGAGGCTAACTTATCCTTCTCCTACATTCGGGGAGGCTAACTGGAGCACTCTGGGGGTGATCTGAGTGTCATTAATGCCCCATATTGATAATTGATGGTTATAATCAGTTAAACAGAGTAGTGAAGGTGCATTCCTTCATTAAATTGATTATTTATTGATTATTTAATGAATTGGAGTCAACAGGGACGCCTCCAACCACTTATGATGTTTAGTTACACTTCAGTTAACCTCATCGGGGTTCATTGGAGTCATTGATGCACTACCACTTGTTGGTTGGCTTCCAGTGACATGTGTTTAACCTACTTTCAGTTAGACTCAGTCATTTATTGCACTCTGCCTTTGGTTAGGGCTAAGTTGAGTCAATTAGGGTTTTGATCAGTGGTTAACTTGAGTGTTGACTCTAGCTTACATTCAGCTAATCTAGACTCACTCATTCAATTCGAATGACCTCCTTGGGAATTCGAATTGCTTTGTCATTCATGCTTGCAGCATGATCTTGTATTGTATTACTCATTCTTTGTGTGAATATACAGAGCAGCTACTCATTTTGTAGCACAGTTACACCATTTTCATGCCTTATTGTTATTAATATTTGATGAGACTTGTGTTTAGTCCCTAGATTACTATGAAAAATTAATAAAATGTGTAGGCAACATTTGATCCTTTTGCTCCTTTGTGGTTCCATAGAGTTTTGTCTTTTAAGAGAGACAAATTTGATCAAGAAGACACAGAGTGGGATTTTTTCAGTGTCTGTGAGCCTAGTGGACGATGTTGGTCTCCAATCGTTTTGATAAACGGATGAAAGGAAGAATAATTGTATTGACATGCATACGGTGGAGATCATTTTTTTTCGCTATTTAAGAAGCCGAATCAGTTTTTGCTGAACATCATTGTACATTTGGACTAGAAAGGTTGTATCCTTTTGTTGTATTTTCCTTCACTAAATGTTTGATCGCTGTGTATTTATGTTAAAAGAACTACATCCATTCGGATGTGAAACAGGTGTGTTTTTGTGTTAAGAATACTAGATCCATTTGATTTCATGAAAGCATTTTTTATTGGTGTTTTGAATTTAAAAAGAACAAATCCAAATCTAGGTTATCGATATGGTTAATTTCTTCCTTGGACTATTCTCTAAGATCCATTTCTCATGAGAACATTCAAAACTGTTTTATTCTTTTTCCTTACATCTTTAGCTTAGCAGCAGTCGTTCCATAGTACCTACTAAATTTGGTAATTTAAATATATATATCCCAAATTGTGATTTCAGATAACTTGAATAAGTGTGAACGAAATTGTAGGATTTCTTTTTTTAGAAATGGAACCAAGACTATTGCATTTTCCAAACCAGTGTTTAAATTTGTAACTGGAGATGTATACCAATTTTAAGGGAAGTATATTGGTAATTATTGAACTTCTCATTAATTATCTATCTGGTGACAAAGCAAACTACCTAGGGTTGTGGTTAGAAGCTTATTAAATGTTTATATGCTTAACATCTTTACGTCTTACCTCCAGTTAGGTCGATGTTCAATCTAGAACTATAACTCTGTTTAGGGAACATCTTCCGAGAATAATTACGTTAACACACATCTTATTTCTTTTCTTTCACTTATAATAAATGCTGATCAAGATATACGAGTATCCACGTTTCTATCCTGGCAGATATCTACAAAATTCATAGAGTGATTCGCTGATATTATTGGCCACAATCATGAGATACCTTTACCAAAACGAGTCACTACCTCCAGTTTCTGTCTATCTTTTGTTTTAATATTTAATTTACATAATGGGAAAAAGAACTCTTAAGACTTGTTCTTTTTGTTTGTGTTGAATCAATAACATATGACAGCTTATGTGCATTTGTGAAGGCATGAGGTGTTCAATACCTTTTGGTTAATGGAAATAAAAATCCAAAGTGTGTGATTTCAGAGCTCCAGTAGAATAAATCTAATTGTTGAATAGTCTAAAAAATTTAGTCATGTTGTTCAAAGAATTGATTACATATTTTGATGACTGCGTCTTATTTAGATGTGAAGAGGTTGGATGCCTGCAAATGCATTTTTATACTCTTTGGATATGGATATAGACATTTATGCCTGAAATTTCGATTCATTACTGAAGAGCTCGGCTCATTTTAGTCTTTAAAAATATTAGTAGTCTTATTAAATAGTTGTTGAGCGAAAATACTTTAACCTTCAATTAAATGATCCCCTATGAATAAAATATATGTAGAAATCCCTGTATGATAACCCTATAAGCAAACATATGAAAATTAAAATGTGTGTTACTATCTCAGGTTGAAGTCTGAAAACACGAAGCAGATAGGTCAATGCTTTCTAAAATTATGAAACTGATTATCTCTTGAAGTGGGTAACATTTGATAGGAGTCATGTGTATAATAATTATTTACAATTTCTATTAAAATAAAGAGGAACACATATGAATAAAAGTAGGAAATATTTTATGATTTCCTTTTTAAATAATGAGCAACATACTTTTTTATAAGCTTTACAACTTAGAAGCCAATTCTATTATTTAGGAATGATTTATTCTTTATAGGATAAAATGTTGAGAGAGTTTTACTAAAAGTTAACTCTATGCCTTGTTACGATAAGATAAATTTTAAAAAAGCATAATCCTTTTTGTATTAGTACTATGTTGAGAGTCCAAGGGCCTAAATAGTTATGAAACTGAATTTAGTTGTTGAGGATAAAATCCATTTGGTAGAAGTGGTTATGAATTTAAGCTTAAGGTCATGTTGAGTAATTTCTCCACTCTTCCAAGTCTAGTGGATTCGTCACTCATATCGGGGGTGGATTTAGACGGATAAACATACGATAGATGAAGCCTATGGTTGGGAGGAAAGTCATAGACACGCTTTCACTCGCCCAAGATAAACAAGTATATGTAATGGTTAGCTTGTTTATAGGATTTAATTTATATTGGTTATACGTTTATTATGAAGCTTATGTTCTTAGATTTATAGGATGATATATATAGTACTAATATGTATTTTTAGTTACATGACTTCAAGTCCTTGTTGCAGAGGTTGTGCAAAGAATTGGGATAACTCTCGAGAGACATTGCAGAGTAAATCAGTTGTATATGTGCATAAATTAGTTGGTTGCTTTTATCATCTAAAGTATATCTAACCTTATTATTTTCTCCACTCAGGATACTCATGTGCCATGTATTATGGTTGCACCCAAGAGTACAAGTACAAGTATGGTGCCTTATTATTAAGGATGTTAACGAAGATGAAAACACAAGGTTAATTTGTAATAATTATTTAATTGAAAGGATAGTCTCGCAACTAATGTAACAACATGGGGGGTTAACTTAGTGAACTTGTTACATAGCACATTCATTCGTATTATATTCAAGAATATCCCTAATTTCACTAAATATTGGAAAATACTTCCTAAAATTATATTGTTGAACCCCCCTCACAATATACCTGTTATCACTCCAAAAAACCCCTCTAGGTTGTAGATCAAGGATGCCTGGTAACTTACAATGTTTTTAGGATTTTTTGATATGGATCAAGTCAGTTGACCTATATAAATTTTCCACTCTCAAGGCATGCATAAAACTCACTCAATTACAAAGCTTTTAGTTACAATTGCTCAGAACTTTGACAATAAAGTGCAGGGACGAAGAAATCATCAAGCTGGCAGATTTACATACAAAACACATGCATATAAATGGCTAAATCATGATAAGGATGGCACTTATAAATCAAATTTCACTAACAAGCCAATAGGATGATAGCTATCAACTTTTTAATCAATCTGAAAATGACCTAAATACACATTCAAGCATAAGTGCAGCAAAGAAAGAGATGATGGCTGAAAAGATCATAACAAAAGAGCTTATATTCATGAATAAGTAAAATGAGAAGCATGAAAGCATTATAGGCTTATAAATCCCCGAAGTTGAACCTTTATTATAAAATTGATCTTTGGCTTTATATCCTTTTTACAAAAAGTATAGATCTTGAAACTTGGATCTGTTTTTACAAAAATACTCAAAAGTGATAGTTTTTGCAAATTAGGGTTTAAAACCCTACCTAACTACTTGTCTAACTACAATGAAGATCTAGTTCACTGACTGAACATTTAATAACTGAAGCATTTGCTGATGATCACTGCTGCTGGTCCACTCTCAGTTAACCCATTGATTTCTTCTTGACAGCTAGGGTTGATGACTTTATGGCATTGTTTTGTCATAATAGATCTAAATAGACCCTTTTTGATACTTGTGTCAACCCCTTTTAACTTTAAATTATGCCCCTGAGCCATCTGCACTTGCCAAAAAACGATCATGTGTGCCCAAAACTTGCCTTTACGCCTCTGTCTGCTTTCGCTGGTTAAGGGACCAGTCTATCGAACCTGTTAGCTTCTGAAAGTGGCACTTTAGGTGGCTAATGGACTATTCCATTATCCGCCTAAGCCATCAAAATCCCTATTTTACCAAAAATTTTAGGTTTTCATCAAAAAATGTCTTTTTAGACCTGTTGGCTCAGCTTTCCTCGTTTGCAGGCTTCATGTTAGAGGTGTTAACAATGCCTTGGCTAGTTTCAAGAGGCTAGAGACTGATGGCTGCTTCAGCTAGGGTTGATAAGGCAAGGTGGATTCTAGGGTTTTATTTTTCTTCTTTCAGCTGCAGCCTTTGGAGCCTCACCATCCTGTATAAACTGGTATTGTCCCTTAGGTATCTTTTGTTCAGCCTTTTCAAGAAGATGTATCTTTCCCTATGCTCCAGGTAGGACTTATGCAATAACTTTTTTCTCCTAGTTAATGTCTCATTATTTCTCTTTAGCTCTCTTTCCAAGACCTCCATTTCATAAACCTACCTTAGTAGCAGATTGATCTTTTGACTTCTAGGTTTGCTGGAGGAAGGAATTTCTGTTGGTTCCTCTTGTTCTTGTGTTGTGGGGGATGGAAATGCTTCAGTGAATGGGAAAATTTGCAAAGCTATGGCTGCATCCTCTCCTTGTGCTTCCTCAGAATCTGAATATGGTAGGTCTAAGACATTCTCCTGGTGTGCTTCTGCCTCCTAACCTTTCTCACCAAAATCCAAATTCCTTTTCGCCTTCTTGGTCTTGGAGGAGGAGGGAGTTTGTTCTATTCTGGAGCTGGGGATATGGCCCTCCTCCTCCTTCTCCCACTCCTTGGAATGTTGTATTTCTTGGTAGGAGACTTCCCTCTCTCCTCTGTTTGAAGGCCTATCTCAAAGCCATTCCAGAATATAAAATAAGGCCAAGCAATGTTTCTTCTCTTCAAAAACTCTTGGATCAATAGCTGGATAAGACCGTGGTGGCATAGCCTACCAACAATCTTGGATGGTTGGGCTTTCACTTGATTTTCCATATTCCCTAGACTCCTGTTTAAATAAAATGGAAGATTAAGAGGGTTTTTACCTGTGAAGTGGTTCATGAGTTTGAAATGATAGATCATTTCTCTATTGTATATCCCTTCATAGGTTAACTAGACCACAATGGTATTTAGCAATTGTTGCTAGTTCTCTTCCATCCATGATGATGGCACAACCTTCTTCCATGTTATTCCCCTATGCTCAGGCTCGATATATGATCTGAATTCCACATCTTTGGGTATGGTAGTTTTGAACCACTTCTCTCCTGCACAAGGGAGTTCAGTCACCTCTGAGATTAGTGCTTCATCTATGAGAAATTCCTCCCTTCTTATGACTGCTTTTGAACCATCAAATGATAGGGAAAAATATTCAGCAACCTGTTGATGGAAGACCTGTATTTTTTCACAGAATTTGTAGCAGCCTGCCTCTTGGAATAGTCTACAAACCTCTGGATGGGCCTCTAAATATCTGACATCACCTAACTCCTGCCTGAGAGCTGGTCCACTTTTCTTCATCCTGATGGGTGTATCTCCTAGGTACCTGCAAAAAACAGTTTTCCAGACCTTCTATACAATGTGCTTTAGTAGGATTCTCTCTCAAGGTCATCTTTTTGGTGAAAAAATGCCAATTTTAAACATGAAATGTGATGGAGTCCCATGGCACTGATTATGAGGATTTTCTGTCATTTATGGAAGCTGAGGTCACCAAAATGATAACAGTAGCTCGATCCCTGAGATATATTTTCCTAGATAACCATACCCTACCTTAGCCATAGCATTCGGTGGTTATTTGATGAACCTTGGGACAGGTGGAGGAAAAATGAAGGTTGGCAGTTAGATCAATTTTTTCTACTTGCATAACGACCCTTTTCACTCATTTCACATGCAGTCACACGGCTCCAAATATTTTCGGTGGTTAATCATGCTCTAAAATGATCTTCTATCTTGTTGACGGGGTTGGATGTGACAGTTCCCAACCGTTTCCCTATTTTATCCTTTTGGTGGTTTAAGATCCTCCATTATTGTGACAGCTAACTGCCGAAATGTTAGCTTTTGGCGGCTAACTAAACGTGATCTTTCTTGCTTAAACAAATAGAATCATTACCCTATCGCCATGGTGAATCTATGCTTTCGGCAAATCTCGACCGTGTCAAAAACCTTTTTTAACTGCCGACAACATGTTCTTTCAGTGGTTAATAAAATGTCATAGCTTTCACCTCAACTATCGAAAGGGTTTTCCACCCGATATTTGTCTTCCAGCTTTCGATGGTTATCATATGTGTTGAGATCTTCTCTAATCTGCTGAAAGCAACCCTTTTCGGTTGCTAATGAGATGTTCTGAGCCTCTCCTAAGCCACCAAATGTACTTTTCTCGACGCTGCTTGCTCCTCTCTTTCGGCGGTTTAAACCCTTTTTATCTCTCTTTCTAGTATGTCGAAAGCGCCCCTTTTCAATGGATAATGTTTTTTCTGTAGTCTCACCTAAGCCACCGAAAGTGTTACTTTGACCCTGCTTGCTCAAACCACTTTCAGTGGTTCGCCTTTGGTTTGCGTTCAACTGTTTAACTTGAAAGTCCTTGCCTAAGCCATCAAAAGCTACAACTTGTAAAATTTTCATCGAAATAAAAAATAGAGGCCTTCAAACTGTCAGTGATATTCATATTCTTCATTGCACAAGTTAAATTCTTCATACTATCAAAATAATTTATTTTGGGAGATAACAATACCTTTCCATTAAGAAAACCCCTAGTTTCACATGATATTGTAGCTATCCATTTTATCAACACATTTATTTCATATTGTAAAGTTGTAACAACAAGATCCCTAACACATCTTAGTATAAGAAAACAAGATGATAAATAAAATATAGTATAATACTAGTAATGATCCCAACAGAATTGCAAGGGTGACTGGTTCATTTGTAGCATTGGATACTGGAAGATCCAACAAAATAGTAATAGGGAAGAAAAAACATGTAAAAGGAAACTAAGTCAAGAGATTAATGTAACAAAGAATGTAACATAATGATAGTCCAATAGTTGGTGCAATGCTTAGAAAATGTGAGAATTGCACATGTTTCACACCAAAACCTGCTAATCTACCACTTTTATATCATGTAACTACAAGTATAGCCGTAGAGAGTTTTTTTTCTATTAGCTTAATAAATTAAAATCCATAAAATATTTTTAATAATCTTATTAAATATTTTCTATTATTTTTGTCTAAGCTATTTGTATGTGATTTTTAATGCATGCATAGTAAAATATGGTAAAATAACACTCTTATTGTTTGGATAAATTATGTGCATATATAATCTTATGCTTGAATTATTCCAAGTTTAGTGAACAAATATTCTTCCTCAACAAATGAATCTCATTTCTATATCTATACAAGATCAAAATTAATAAAAAATTAGAGCAGATTCTTTTCATTTCCTATTTAAATTCTTAAAATAAATTAAATGACAATCCCATATAAATTTAACATTGGTTATCCAAGAGGTTATTGATTTTTCTTGGGTTGAGAAGTATTCTATTTTGGAATATTTGTAATTTTATTTAATTGGGAAGATGTTTCTGTATGAAACTAAGAGAAAAATCCTCAATATTTTATGTATATGATCCAATGATATAATCAAATTCTTTGGTATTTTTTAAGATGGATTTATGGAGTTAGATTTCAATCAATAATATTATAAGATGAATAACGTAATGATATGAATATTTTCATTTAAAAACTATTTAAGAAAAAGAAAACATAAGCATAATGATAATATTATAGAAAAATTAATTGAAATTAAATATTATAAAAATAAAAATAAAAATAATAAAAAATTATCAACATAATTATAATATTATAAAAATATTATTTTGAACTAAATATTTTACTATACAATAATTTTATGTCAGGCTAAAATGCCATTTTTCTTGTAGTGCAGGGACATGTTTGCATTCAACAATGGAGGCATTCAACATTTCTCTATGGGCGACATCCAAATATATATATGTGTGTCTGTGTGTTATTCCTCGGCCCACCCAAATAAAATAACCCCCAATATTTATATCAGTATCTCAAATTAAAAAAAACCCCTTGAACCCTCAATACAAGGAAATATATTTTTTAGGATTTTAGGAGTATTCAAACCCCCAATATGAATGGACGTGATATAATATTTTCTTCCTAGTGAAGCCCCCGTGTGTAACAATTGTACCTTATTATTCTTTTCAATGAGATTTGATTCTGTAGAATTAGTATTAAAGTAATTATATTTTGTAGATTCTTAATCTTGAAATAATGGTATAGTTAAGTAAACAAATTTAATTTATTTGATGTGATTAAATATATATGATAAAAAAAATATGCTGCCACCTGGAGAATCTATTGAGGAAATTTGCTTATGTTACATATGGTATCAGAGCACAGGTTACAAACACTCAGGATTATTTGGGCTCATTCGGAGGAAACGAATACAAGTTAGTTGAACAAGCAAAGGGACTACATCTATAAGATGCATTGCATTTGCAAGGATCAACAAGAGGTAACTAGCAATTCATCTTTGAATGGAAAGTAAGTATTTTGCTACAGAATTATAATGCCATATCATTGTCTATATGTGAGCATTGTATGTGTTTCATTTTATATTTGAATGATCTTTTATGAGTAAATACTAGTCAATGAATATCTCCTCATGCTCTACAATTAGTTTCATTGAAGGAAAAGAAAGTAATCGTTAAAATGATTGAAATAGTTAGACTATTGGAGTTAAGAATTTATGAAATAGGTTCTTGTAAAATGGATTAAAAGAGTATATGGAAAGTCATCCTTGTTGTGAATGTTTAAAAGGTAAAATACTAAACTGAGGACATCTCCTAAATCTGTTGATTTGGTAGTTCGATTTAAAATGTTTATTACCCTTCTCTATGTTTCTTGTTATTCTTGAAAGTAGATACCTTTCAGTTTCAACAATCAATCTAGTCAGTATGGTTGATACATTTTGTTGACTTTATATAACTAATAGAATTTGATTGACCCAATTATCAGGATTTCCAAAGATGAGATTCTGATGGATAAGCTAAGCAATTGCTTGTATTTGTTAGAAAATACAGTAAAGGAGGAGTCAATCTGAATACGAATCTAAGTGATGTATTTAATATTATTTTAGTTATGAAGGAAGCATAGCTATGTTGATGTTAATATTTTTCATTAATACAAATTCTATTACATTACAGGGGTATCAACTAGGAATTATGGGTTTGTTACATAAGAAAAACTGATATCTCATTAGAAGTATAGACTTGCTAGACTAAGGTATCTAGATTCTTTTTAAACAAAGGAATTAACTTTAATTGGTTTACTTGGACATTCTACTAGTGTGAGGTTTCTTATGAATTGGAAATTGTCAGGTTAAAAAGGAGAATATTTGGTAGGAGTCTCCTTGTTTCATGCTGGTATGTCATTGAATATGATAAGTGATTATAAAACTAATGTGTGACATTGGAGAACGCTTGTACCCTTGCTTGTCAATTCAACAAAAGGATAATGATTAATTAAAATGTATACATGTGTATTCTAAGTTGTTAATAGGATGCTTATGATGAAAATGCATGATTTCAATTTATATATTTCTTAATTCCAATGCCCTTTAATGTGGATTTCATGAGATATCGAGTGTAATACAAATATGTGTTATTACAAGTAAACTTGTACCTTGGCATATGAATGTCATATAAAAAGGAGATATGTGGTCACCCTTATAAAGGTATGTGGTTATCTTTATAAAGGTATGCAAGCATATATGTAGACAATTTGTTGTTACTTACATAGTAATAGAATGTACAAAGAAAAGAGGTTATCTTGAATTGTTAAGTGGTCAAGAAATCTATTGTAGTAAGAAGGGTGATTTCTTATTATTATGCTTAGGGGAAATAGTTTCTTACAAAATTTGATTTTTGTTACACAAAGTGGTACTAAAAAGTGAATTTGGTAGATGGTCAATATTCTTGGAACTTGCTAAAAGACAAGAGCGCAATATATTATTCATGGTAAGCATATGGTAAGAATATTAATAAATATTAAGGACCCATGAATAGATATATTAAAGCATGAGTAAGAAAACGAGTGAACTTATTTGATGTTATTTTGTTGCATGTTGTAATTATCAAATATGCAAGAAACAATAAATGATTGATGTTTAAAATAACTTTCCTAGAATCAAGCATGAAGGCTTGAGGGGAAAATAATCTCTCCTCTGGGTGAACATCAAGTGGAAAATTTGAGGATCCAACTCTACTTTGCTAGCATATCTTTTCCTAGACTCAAGTAGGAGGCTGGGTGGAAAATAAATTCTTGGACTCAAGCAAGGAGGCTTGAGGGGAATTTTGAGACAGTCTGTGATATCAATGGAAATACCTAGGCACAAAGTTTGAAATTTGGAAAACATGATGTTGTTTGATGGTTTTGAGGGGAAAATATTTTACTAGCAATCAAAAGGGAGAGTAACCTCAAAGTTTATCCATTAAGTCCAATTGGTTTCGGCAACTCAAGAGAGAGTTCTGTGTTTAGCACAGAATTGTAAAGATGAAAAACTCAAGGGAGAGTCTGTTGAATAGCAAAAGTGTTGTTCTAAAAACCCATAATTAAAGATTTTCTTAGTAACTAGACTATTGAATTTCTTAATGTGTGAATATTATGAAAACTTGAAAAAAATTCCCTCAAGGGAAATTACGAATGATAATTTTGAAAGGTTACTGCTTAAAATTATGTGAAATAAATGATGCTAACTTGTGAATGAAGGAGATGTCTATCTCAAGTTGAGGACTAGTTAAAACATCCAAGTACTAGAGGTAAAAGACGTCCTCCAAAAAGATAAGTAAATCTCAATGACTTATGAATTATTTTGAGAGTAATATTGTATTAGGTCTTCTTATGATGATAAAATCACAAACAAAGGCTAAAATGTTTTCTAGGAATTGTAAATGTTGCGTTGCAGAAAGGACTTGTTGTTTATGTCCTAAGTTGGATTATGAATTAATGACTTGTTTACTGAATAAATTTTGGAAGACGTGGTTTTTGTTGCAAAAAAGTGCAATTTATGAAGGATAAAAGCGTGCGGGAATCACGAAATATTGAAGATGATAAAAACAAAGATGAAAAAGGGAACAAAAGATAAACTCAAGTGTGGAGGAGAAACTATTGAAAAGCATGAACACTGAGGATGGTGTTAAATCTAAGGGGGAAAGAATGTAACATCCCCTCAGTACAAGACCGAAAAAGACAAAGTATAATTAAAAATCATGTAAGTACTAATCCTAGCCTCATGAAATTATAGATGAACTTTATAATGCTAGGCGACTAAAAGCGTGCACTACAAAAGCAATGATTGGGGACAAATCTACTAGGGGGCGAGGTTAATGGCTACCAGATCCTTGAGAACATAAGAGTGACTACGACAAGTAAAACTTGTTGATACTATATATGAAAACAATTCATAAAAGATGTTTTATGGAAATAAAATAACCTCCACAAGGAGAGGTCACTTCCACCTCACAATAATTAGAGTATTGAAAGGTAAAAGAAGATATTATTTCATTTTCATGGAAGATTAAATATATAATAATGAAAGAACCTTGATAATATATATATTTTGGAGAGGAAGTTTATTAGTATATGTATACCTAACATTACTACATATGCTTTATGTAGTATTGTATGAGGATGAACCTACTTAACAGGTTTGAAACTTGTCGAGAACTAAAAAACTCTTACCGCAAATTTCCTACTAGTTTAAATATAGATATTTCTAGAGTGGAATTTTGCAATACATGAGGGATATCAAATCTAAAGCATTAGTGGGTCCTTTGTCATGCAATTCCTCCTTCAAGAAAATCATGGGATTTGTTCCCTTAGGATGAAGGTTGGTGTAACTTTTTCCACCATTTGTCCTTCTGGAAGAAAACATGTAAGCAACGTTTGAGCCTTTTTCACCTTTGTGGATCTAGAGGGTTTTGTCTTTTAAGAGAGACGGTTTCAATCAAGAATACACATAGTTGGAGTTTTTTGGTGTCCATGAGCCTAGTGGATGACGTTGGTCTCCAATCATTTTGATAAATGGATGAAGGGAAGAATAATTGTTGTGACATACATACGCTAGAGATCATTTTTTGTTTTTATCTATTTAAGAAGCCGAATCGGTTTTTGTTGAAGATCATTGTACGTTTGTACTAGAAAGATCAAATCCTTTTGTCATTCTATTTTCCTTTGCTAAATGCTTGATCGTTGTGTATTTATGTTAAAAGGATAAGATCCATTCGAATGTGAAAAAACTTTGTTGTGTGTTAAGAGGACCATATCCATTTGATTTGGTTAAAGCGTTGTGTATTGGTGTTTTGAATTTTAAAAGAATGAATCCAAATTCGGGTTACCGATGATTGATTTCTTCCTTAGACTATTCTCTAAGATCCATTTCCCATGAAAACATTCAAAACTGTTTTATTTTTTTCCTTACATATTTAGCTTATGAGCAGTCGTTCCACATTTCCTACTGAATTTTCTAATTTAATATATATATATATATATATATATATATATATATATATATCCCAAATTATGATTTTATATAACTTGAATAAGTGTGAATGAAATTGTAGGATTTCATTTTACAAAAATGTAACCATGTCTATTGCATTTTCCAAACCAATGATTAAATCTGTAACTCAAGATGTATACCAATTTTAAAGGAAGTTTATTGGTAATTATTGAACTTCTCATTTATTATCAATCTGGTGACAAAGAACTACCTAGGTTTGTGGTTAGAACCCGATTAAATGTGTCTATTCTTAACAGATCTATGCCCTACCTCTAGTTAGGTTGATGTTCACTCTAGATCTATAACTCTGTTTAGGGAACATCTTCCGAGAATAATTACTTTAACACACATCTTATTTCTTTTCTTTTAGTTATAATAAATGATGATGAGGATTTATAAGTATCCACTTTTCCATCCTGGAGGATACCTACAAAATTGATAGAGTGATCTGCCAATATTATTTGTTGCAATCACGAGATACCTTTACCAAAATGAGTCACTACCTCCAATTTCTGTCTATCTTTTGTTTAATATTTAATTTAAATAACGGGAAAAAGGACTCTTAAGACTTGTTCTTTTGGTTTCTGTTGAATCAATAACATATGACATATCATGTGCATTTGTGAAGGTTGTTGATGTATATGTAACTTCGGAATGTATTCTTCTATGTATTTTATATTATTGTAACCCGATGTTTATTTCGGGATGTTTCTATTATGTATTTGAGTCATGTGGTCATGCCCCGATGTTCCGATCGGGAGGATTATAATGTAAACAAGTCATATCAAGTCATTGGGTAAGTCCCCACTATTTAGGGGCACTTGAGTTATTATACACTAATTAAGGTGTAGGCTCGAGTAGTAATTATTAGGTTGAGTGCACTTCAAGTCAACGGAATAATATAAATAGAGAGTGAGAGTCTCTCTATTTATCACTTGTGACTTAGCTCTCTTGCTCTCTCAAGTGTGGCGCACTTTTGGAGAAGGAAATTCTTGGGCTTGACAGAAGACAGAAGGCTGCTGTTGTGAAGGGAGGTCATCTTACTGTTTTGGGTTCACATCTTGTGGTGATACTATCTTAGAGGAAGTTGAGGGGTTTTCTCCATTTATGGTTTCCCCTCCTAAAATCTTTGTGTCTCTTGTCTCTTGTGATATTCTTATGTGATTGCTGTGCTTGTTATTCTCTCAGTGAAAAGATCTTATCATAATGCTAGCTTAAATGTTGAAAAAATAACATGGTATCAAAGCTAACCTGAGAAGAAGACATTGTGCAGCTACAGGAACTAGGGATTCCTATTTTGTGGATCTTCCTCCACATATTTTCAGCAAAAGTATGCTAGGATGACTCTCCATTGAAGGGTGCATCTTTCTGTCGATGCGAAATTCAATTTCAAGCATTTTCAGTTTCGATGTGGAAATTAGGGCTTTCTACAGAAGAGGAATTTTTGAGTGAGACTAGCATAGGATTTTTCTCCTCATCAAAACCGAAATTTAGAGACCTGGATCAATAAATTTGGTTGAGTGAAACTCCAGGAAAGTCAAACCCTAGTTTGACCCTGAGCTAGGAGAAACCCTAAATACTAAAAATGCTAAGTTTTGGTACAGTCGCTATAGTTCGAGATTGGCGAAGTCTCAGAATCTGATGATTTTAGAGGACGAAGATAAAATCCTGATGAACACTGTATCCAAAGGGAAGCCTCTGATTCGCTGTATTCCAGGAGATATGATCTCTCCAAGTTAGGGTTCTAGCCTCTTCCAGAAATCATCCATAAACAGGACACCTGGGGAGATCTGAAATATCTTGGGCTACAGAGGTCCAAATGGAATTCCTGAAGATTTTCTAGAAACGGAACGGACTTTACTTTCTGTATTCCAAATATTAGACTCAGAAGATGAACCAGTGACACGTGGCATGCCGTACAACTTCGCTGTTCTGAACAGTCCTGTAACAGGTCACCTTGGGAAAAGGATCATAAATGCAAAATGGTGAAACCATTTCTAATGAAACTTGCGTTGTTGGATCAGGGACATGCGAGGTTACCTCAGTAAGAAATTTCAGACTCAGAGGAGCAGTAATTTCAGAGATATCACAGAAACAGTAACAGGAATGTTTGCAGAAGAAATCAGAAAATTAGGGCTTCCTGTTCCGGGAGTTTCCCTCCACTGTTTTCAGAAAAGGAGTACATTGGACAGCTCCATTTGAAGAGATCTATCTGTTCATCCAATCAGATCTAAAATATTCAAAGCTTTGAAAATTAGGGTTTCTGTGACAAACCCTAGATCAGCAAACTCCAGGACGAGGACGGACACCTCAATCGGTAAGATCTAATTCTTTGCTATTTCCATTTGAGCTTCGTATTTCAATATGATATATCACATCAGCTTGGTGACAAGCTTGGGGAATTTGACAACTTCCAAGCATGGAAGTATATGATCTCTCTGAAGAAAATGGACTGGACACCTACATGAGTATGGAGGTTCCAGTTTCAGAGGGAGACGAGGCCAAAGAAGACATCATGCTCATACTGCAAAGGATGATGAACCATCCAAAAA
>LPNX010778433.1:437532-460975 GCA_001517045.1 Pseudotsuga menziesii | reverse complement strand
TATACTCATGGCTACCATCATAGTATAGACCAAGGTCTATAGTCCCTTTTAGATATCTCACCACATGTTTTGCAGCTACTAGGTGAACCCGTCTTGGTTGAACAATATATTGACTTAAGGTGTTCATGGCAAAACAAATGTCTGGTCTAGTATTTGTTAAGTACATCAATGACCCAATGATCTGTCTGTAATGAGTCGCATCCACTAACTCTGATGAATTATTAGCTAACAGTTTCAGGTTGGAGTCCATGGGTGTGGCCATGGCTTTGCATTCCAACATATTGAATCTCTTCAATAGCTCTACCGCATACTTTCCCTGGTTGAGAAAGATTTCTTCTGAACTTTGCCATACTTCCAGACCTATGAAACAATGCATTAACCCAAGGTCTTTCATCTCAAATTCTTCTGCTAGTTTCTTCTTGCTTTCCATGATCTGTTTCTCATTCCCTGTCAAGAATAAGTCATCCACATATAATAACAGGATGACAGGTTCATCTTCTACAACCTTGGGATAAAGATTAGGATCATCTCTACTCTTGGTAAAGCCCATAATTGATAGGAAATTGTCTATCCTTCCATACCAAGCTCTGGTAGCTTGCTTCATGCCATAGAGGGCCTTCTTCAACTTACATATATGAGTCCATCTGTCTTCAACTTCAAATCCTTGTGACTATTCGATGTAAAACTCTTCCCCAATCATACCATTAAGGAAGGCTTGTCTTTACTTCATCATGGAAGCAACTACCATCATAGTTCTGAAGGAAGTGTTCCTTGCTTTCTGGAGTAAGTGTCTCTTCATAATTAATTCCCTCTTTCTTATAGAAACTTCTAGCCACAAGTCTTTCCTTACTTCTATCAGCAACATATTTTATCTTGCAAATCCATTTGTAAGATACCACATTCTTGCTTTCTGGTTTGAGTATTATATCCCAAACATCATTCTAGTATTCTTTCATCATAACATCTTCCATGAGTTCGTCTTGTCAAATCATCAACATATCCTAGTCTTTTGCATTCAACTTTGAAGGTTGGAACCCACTTTACTCTTGGTAAAGTTTCGATCCATCAGGAAGTTGTCCATCATGTCGAACTCAGATATCTTCTGCAGTCACTCCCCTTGAAGTGGAGTATTATCTTCCTTCTTCATTCTGTACAGGTGATTCTATGCTTGATATATACTGGTCAATAGAGTATGTCATGTCATAGTCTATTCGTTCTGAGGCAAATCACGATTCTTGCTTTGTACACTTGTTCTTGCAGATCCATATGGAAAATACTACGTACTTCCGTTTATGTCTCGAAATCATATCGTATACATCATTCCCCATAATCAACTGTTATTCTTTGATCATAGCTTCTTTCATAGCATTCTTTTTCTTCATCTTGAGTTATCTCTCATACCCATGGTGGTCTTTATCCTTCGAGGTGGATCTACTGCTCTCTGAAGCTCTTTCTTTCGTCATGGTGTCTCTGACCCTGGGAGCTTCAGATTCATGTTTATTGAATTGTCATCACTTGTTCTTCGGAACAAGTCTCATCCTTCTTTTCTTTTAGGAGGTTGTACAGGACCTTTCCTACAATTCAAATGCACCAGTTGCATGGTTAGAACTACATATGCATAACGATAAATTCTTATGCATCATGCAACTATTTAGCCAATACAACATTCATCCATATCTCACAGAAACTTTCTATATGCCTTCTATCTCTACCATGATATCATTGAGATTGTGCACTAATCCAATATGTCAGCAAATAGGTTTCATTCTAGATAAGTAACAATGGAGATTTGTATAGAACCATGAGCTACTTACCCATCACATGCATGCAAACAACACATCAACTAAATATAATCAAATGCATAACAAAACAATATCATTAAATGACAATTGAATACTTATCTTTTGTTTGTTTCGTGGGTAGAATCCTTCTTGATCATTCTGCTTCATCATCTTCTTCATCCATGAAATCATCATTTCTTATCCAAATGATAAGATGGATAAGAGGTTCGTCAAGAATTGAGTTCTTCATATTCCTCATCGCTTGAGGGATCTTCTTTGAATGGTGAGAGCTTGATCTTCAATTTGCTCCCATCTTTCTTCTTCTCTTCTTATGAGACAAGCTTCTTCTTCTTCCCAGAGTCAACTGAAAGTAATCACTTCCTTTTGGCACACATTCCTTGCATGAATGAATCCCATAATCATGGGAGGCCATTCAAGGTGGCTATCACCACTTCTGCATTCTCTGCTTCTTCTTCTACTGCTTCAAGATGTTATGCATTCTGGATCTTCACATTCTTCAACTGTTTTCTCAAATCCATTTTCTGAATTATGTTCTTATCTTCAAATAGCTTGATCAAGGAATCAAACATCTTCGGTGTCTTTAGGGAAGACACTTGTTGTACAAGTTGATCCGTGATTGAATCAAAGATGATCTTCTTGGCCTTGATCAAGTTCTTCTTGTGTAAGGCTTTGAGGCTCATCTCCCTCTAGAACTAGAACCTCTCTACTCATGTAGGTGTCCAATTCATTTTCTTCAGAGAGATCAAATACTTCTATGCTTGGAAGTTTTTAACTTCACCAAGCTTATCATCAAGCTGATGTGATAGATCATTTTGAAATGAGAATCTCAAATGCAAATAGCAAAAGATTAGATCTTATTGATTTGAGGTGTCTGTCCTGCTTCCGGAGCTGGCTGATCTAGGGTTTGTCAAAGAAACCCTAATTTTCAAAACTTGGAATCTTTCATATTTGATTGGATAGAAATATAGATCTCTTCAAATGGAGCTGTCCAATGTACTCTTTTTCTGAAAACAGTGGAGGGAAGCTCTCGGAACAGGAAGCCCTAGTTTTCCAATTTCTTCTGCAGAAATGCCTGTTACTGTTTCTGTGATATCTCCGAAATTACTGCTTCTTTGTGTCTGCAATTTCGCACTGAGGTAACCTCGCATGTCCCTGATCCAACACCACAGGTTTCATAAGAATTGGTTTCACCAATTGGGATTTATGATCATTTTCCCAAGGTGACCTGTTACAGGACTGTTCAGAACAGTGGAGTTGTACGGCATGCCACATGTCACTGGTTCATCTTCAGGTTCTGAAATTCAGACCACAGAAAGTACAGTCCGTTCTTTTTCTGGAACATCTTTAGGAATTCCATTTGGACCTATGTAGCCCACGCTACAGCAATTATCCCCAGGTGTCCTGTTTAGGGATGAATTTTGGAAGAGGCTAGAACCCTAACTTGGAGGGATCATATCTCCTAGAATATAGCGAATCTGAGGCTGAATTTTGGACACAGTATAAATTAGGATTTTATCTTCGGCCTCTGAAATTTTAAACTCCTGATCCTTTGCCAATCTCAGGATATAGCGAATGTACCAAAACTTAGCAGTTTTAGTATTTAGGGTTTTTCCAGATCGGGGTCAAACTAGGGTTTGATTTTTCCGGAGTTTCACCCAACCAAATTTCTTGATCCAGGTCTCTAAACTTCGATTTTGATGAGGAGAACAATCCTATGCTGGGCTCACTCAAAAATTCCTCTTCTGTAGAAAGCCCTAATTTTCTGCACCAAAACTGAAAATGCTCGGAATCGAATTCCGCTTCGACAGAAAGATGCGCCCTTCAATGGAGAGTCAGTCTAGCTCTTTTGCTGATCGATTGTGGATAGAGACCCAAAAAACAAGAAGCCCTAGCTTCTATAGATGCACAATGTCTTCTTTCAGGGTGGCTCTGATTCCATGTTAAAATTTTCATATGCTTAGCTAAGACATCAGTATTTCATTTCATATTCATAACAAAAGCATATAAACAGGATCACTGAAAGATAGACAAGCACAACCATACAAAAGAAACACAAGGATTTATCCTGGGAAAACCCTAAAGGGAAAAACCCAGCAAAAGCTTCCTCAATATAGATGCCCCAAAAAGATAAAAGATAAAACCAGCAAGGAGATCAAAGCCTGATCCTCCTCCTTCTCCAGCTACTTCTCTCCTCCATAAGTGTGCTACTCAAGCAAGTGTGTGTGTTTCAAATGAGGAGCACTACACCTCTATTTATAATCATCCGTTCACTTAAGTTAACTCATCTGTCATGTAGGCTCGAGTTAATCATGTAGGCTCGAGTTACACATGTAGGCTCAAGTAACCACACTGGGGTGCTAATGACCCACCTTTACAATTAGAGGGGACTGCCTCATGACTCTTATTAGTTCTTCTGATTAGGAGCATCGGGGTACAAAGTAATACAAGTGGTTCTCCCAGTAGGACCATCGAGGACCACAAAGAAATACATATAGAATATTCTTCGAAGTTACAATATTTCAACATAGATTCCCCGCACACTTGGCATGATATTCATCCAAATTCGAACACATGGGTAATGTAACATTATTGGATGGTTATGTGGTGTCAAATATCATATAATGAGCCAAGGAAATTGAATTGGTAAAGGAGGGTAACTCCCATGGAAGAAGAAGAGACTAGAAGACAAGGTGTGCCACTTGGAATGAATTCTATGCACCCTATGACAACAAATGATGGAAGATTCTATGACAAGTATGACAAATTCAGACCTGATTTCTGACATATAACAAATCTGACATGACAGGGCTAAAAATAGCCATTAAGAGGTCGAATTTGGGAGTTAGAGGCAACCATTAGAATTGGGGAAAGAATTGGAGCATGAAGAGGAAGACAAGTGTCATGAGAGTTACTAAATCACTAAGATGAGTTGGAGGAAGCCCATGGAGGGAAATTTGACCTTAAGACGCCTCATGAAGTTAATACAAGGATGTCATGAGGAAGGAGAATAACTTTTGATCATTTGTGAATTTACCGTTGGCATTTGGAGAGCACTAGCTTGTCCATTGCACTGTGAGTGCACACTTACCCTGCTAGTTAGCCAATTTTGAGAGAGTGAGATTCTCATCCAAGTTAGCCATGGGAGAGGTCATTCAGACCTCTCATTGGGAGCTTCATGGAGTGTTTTGTTGTAGATAGGAGGATGCTACTGTTCGTGGACTATCTCTCCTCCCATTCTCTCAATTTCTACTTCTAGATTTCCAAGTTTTTCCATGAAGGCGCACTTGTGTGAATGGTGGTTGCGCCCCATTGAGTTCAGTTGATGCCCAAGCATGGGTGAATGATTCATGGATTTGTAATATGTCTCTCATATCCTATGTAATTCGAAATCTGAAGAAATACATGTGCAAATGTCCACATTTCCAAGCTTTATTGTGACTAGTTTCCATGTGATAATTTTCCCTTTCAATGGAGATTGTGTATATAATGTATATTGCGACGTGGATCAATGCTATGTGCTGTTAGTGAGCTATTGAAATGCTGTCAATGGTCTATATTCATCTTGCTCTGTTCTGAACCATAAATGCACCATTTATGAGTCGAAGTTGACCTTTTATGTGTCATTTCCCTTAAGCAAATATCACTGAAATTGTGCATTCGAATATTAAGATTTCATACTCAGTTGCAGAACTCTTAACCACACAAAATGACAGTAAATGAAGTCTAATTATAGTCCCCATACTCTGTTCTGAAAGTTGGGAGGGTTGCATAGGAGTTAGAGAGTCCTTTCTGCCTACACCCTAGGGGGAATTACATCCTAACTTGCTAGTTAACTTACCCTTTTTTCCATCATGCCAAATTTGAGTTGCAGATGTTAATGACCTGTCATAAAACTATCACAGAGCCCATTAAAAAGTTATAAGATTCCCCACATCAGTCCCTACCAAATTCGAGACCCCCTTGTGCCATTCGAATCCCCTCGAGTCAAAACTAGTTAAGACAATTTTTCCAAAATTCTTCCTTTGTTGGGAATTTTTGAATTGGGACATTACAAAACCCTAGCTCAATCAAGAAGATACAAGTGCAAGAATCTCTTCAACACAGATTTTGGGTTAATTGGAATTGATTCCCCTCCATCTTGGCTTCTTGAGGCTTGGTTCTTTATTTGACCTAGGGTGATTGTTAGATACCTTAGTATTCTGTTTGGATCAGGCCTATCACTGGTGTCTATATGGGACTGGTTCCTTCAAGGACTTCAGAGCAAGCTGCATCTATGGCATCACAAGGACCTTCCTTTCACAGGGAAGCTTACATTAGTTGGTCGCATTCTCCAAGTTGCATGTGTATTATGATTGGAGTAAATTCTACATGCTTACCTTTGGTCGAATTATGGAGGACCTAGATGTTTGCCCTTAGTTGTTTGGGATGTTTGCATTATCCTTGAAAATGAAGGGGGATTATGATTGATTGATGTGGCCACACAGGGTAGTATTTTGGTAGCCAAGTGGTTGGTTTGATGTCTTGAGGGTGCAACACCGTAACATGTTCTCTTTCGACACTAGATTTTGACAACTCAGCACTGGGGCCAGATACATGACAAATTTGGCTGATGTGAAATCATCTCCTCGCCATTTGTTTTAGGTTGGGGCTATATTATCTTTAAGAGTATTTGGACGACATGGAGGTTGGTGGTTGGGTTGGTTTGATGGCAATGGGAGAGAAACAAAGCTTGGTGGGACATTGTCTCTCGACCAATTGGAGTTGGTGGGACCAAGGGGTCTGCATTGCAGAGTTGTTGTAGTTCCAGGCGAGACTATTGAATTAGAAGGGTATCTTTTATTGGTGTGATCTTTGGGATTTTGGGGCTCGCTCATGAAATCCCTGGAGACCGCTTGCTCAGGAGTTTGGGATGCTAGCCTCAGTTCTTCTTGTGATCATGGAACTACAGGCCTATCTCCCAGTGTTAGAGTCGTTCAAAATGAACATTGGCATGATAGGGCCTTTTCAGAGAGATTGACAATGGAGCTTTGGTATCCTACTATTGTAGTATGATTCTCACCGTATATATGCAACTCTTCATCAGCATCATCACCTTTCTTTGGTACTCAACACAAGATGGGTTTTCTTAAACCTAAAGGTGTGGTGGATTCGTCGGTTTCAGCGTTTGGTTGGTGCGATTTTCCTATAAGTTTCTAGTGTTTGCTTGCTTGGTGATCTATCGGGGGATTCTGTTCAAGGCTCAGATGGTTAAGTCTGGCCTCTTAGATGGTCTGTGCCTTGCTTGCCAGAGATCGAAGACAGTCTAGCACATCTTTTGTGACTGTACATTTGCTAGAGACTGTTGGGGATTTGTGGAGGAGTAGCACCCCGAGCTGTTCTTAAACAAACTTTATTGGAAAGCAACTCTACTTAGAGATGGCTATTCTGTGGTAGAAATTCATTCTCTAGTTTGTGGCATTTCTTGCAGATAGCTGCTTTGTTTGTGCTATGGAAACTCAGGTGCAAGCATGTTTTGATCAAGAAAGTAGTTTTGTTTTAGCTTTTATTTCACTTTGAAAAGATGAGGTACACCATCAGTTACTAGTTGGTTAATCAAGGATGCCAAAAAGTTGGATGCTTTTGTATATCTTGATTTTATTTATGCTCTAATAAGCTTCAGGAATCTATAAGGATAGGCATTGCATATAGCCTTCCACTGCTAGTATTTTTTATTGTAAATAAGTTTATGTGAATATAAGAGGTATTTAAAAAAAAGAATCTCTCCAACACAATGTCAAAGGAAAGACGCCCCACCCCTCTCTTCTTCATCAATCCACCCTAGGGTTTTCTCTCTAAACCCTAATCTCCAATCTCCAAGGGTAAAATCTTAACCCTGGAAACTCCAAGAAGACCAAAACCCCTAGCGCCATGAGAGAGAGAGAGGCTAGTGTGCGCTCCTCTCCTAGTCACATCTCTACACGAGAGTGAATAAGAACGAACACACAAGTGATATGGTGATCATCATCTCCAACATCTTCTCCTAGTCACATGTGGAAACTCCAAACCAAGATGTCCTCTTTCACTTCCGCAACTTCTCCTAGGGTTTTCTCATGAACTCATGAACCCTAGAGACTCTAGAAGAAGACAAGTAAAAAGAGAAAGATGCAAATGATTATAATTGGAAAGACTTTGACCTTCCTCTATTTATATGAGAGATAAGGGAGGCCAACAATACTATGTAAACACAAGGCCTTACAAGCAACCTGCAATGAGCACTTATAGGCCAACACAAGTTATACATCCACTCTAAAGTCCACATGCCTTAGTCACAAGTCTCAGTCGACTACATCTATCCTCATAAGCAATGTACTCCACTGAGTCAGCTACCTCTTGCAAGAACATTGTTGAAGCCCCAGACTTTGTTGAGCCATCTACAATCCTTTAAATAGGAATCCAAGTTGCCACATGCCATCCAGGGCTAGAATCCCTCCTCCATGATGCAAAACACTCCTCATCCCAAGTGGGTGCTCTCCAAGAAAGTAGTTCCTCCATGTGGCCATCATGAGGGATGTCCACTGATTAAGCAAGAGAACTTCGACACCTAAGGGAAGAGCACCAAGCCAACACCATCTTGGGGTCAAGCATCTCCTAAGTAAGCAATCCCCACAATGCATGTCCATCAAAGACTATCTCTCATGGTGCAATCCATCTTAGACCATCCATGGGATGAACATACACCATGTACCCCAAATCTCATGAAGCACCCTCAAACAATGTAAATACTTTTGAAGTAACCCAAAAATCTAATAGAAGGGATCAAGTATCATCATCATAACCTCCTTTATTGAAGGGCGTTCCTATAAAGATGGGCATTTGACCTTGTAGAAGAGGCTTGGATGCAACATGTCATACCCACAAGCTGTGCACTCTACCTTTCTTGGAATTTGTGCTTTGAATAAAGGTGTGGAAAAGATCTTGGGACCACCCTTCATAACAAAATATGCCATATAATGCTCAAAGGTGGAGCACTTCTATATTCTTGCACATTTGACCTTCAAGTATAACATAAAACTCTAGTGCTTCCTCATAAGGTGGGCATTCCTCTAGATAGATGCAATCATGCTTGTAATTGTGCCAAAATTTCCACATTACCCTCCAAATGGTGAAACACACCATCAAATATGAAGAAATGCAGTGGCCAATGTGAAATGATACTTCAAAGGAACCTCAATGGTGAGAAATGCATCCAGCACATGCCTTCATAATTGTGAAGAACACCCCAAAAGTACCTTCCAAGGAAGAAATATACATAAAAATATGTAGATAAGCACCTCAAATGGTGAGCATCATTCAACATGTGAAAGAAAAGGTAATCACATGGATCTCCATCACCATCTTTCCCATGCATGATAAACAAGGTGATGCTCGAACCAATGATTCATACCAAGCTCCCAAAGTTCACATCTTGGTACAGAATTGCTAAAAATAATGCCTCTGAAAATTGTGTGTGTATATATATATATTTATTTATTTTTATTTTTCACATTGCAGTAATTAAAATTCTGTATTTTTTCAAATCTTTTTTTTTTATGTGGATCAATTTTTTGTTCATTTTGATTTATAAGAATTACCCATGTTACACATCTCATACATACTGGTCTGTAGGGTGCACTTTGCTTCTGTAGGTGCAAGAACAGTTTGAAACTCATGCATCCACCCACAATGCAGATACCCATCCTGTACATATCTGTATGGTATGTTGTCTGTCTGGAGAATTGATCAGCCTCCTACTTTGACTGCAAAATTTATCTTGTCGACAAAATATTATCAGAATAGGCTGAAAGTGGACAAGGATTCAGGGTACTGGATTCTCAAGGCAGCTAACCTGGGTTTGGTTCCTGTCTTCCACTAGCATAGAACGAGAATGTGGCTTAAGACATACGGTTGAAAAAGGATCCCATTCTTCAATTTAAGTTGAAAATCAGTGAAATTAGCTGGGGTACTTCTGAATTTGCTTGAGTTGTAGAAGGATCATAACATTTGTGTTCTTTAGTTATACTTAAAATATGTGTAAAAGGTGACAACCTATTTTTTCATATGAACCAATCAACCCCATTGTTTTTGTTTAGTTTTACCTCAGTGTTATATGGGTCAACCATCTAGTCAAAAGGTTTGTCTGAAGATTTTGTTTAATTCAAGTGTTACATTTATAGCCCATCATTATTTCAAGATTCTGAGTGGTACATGAGCCAGCCTAGGAGTTTTTTCTGACAGCAGGCTTGGTTGTGGAAAAAAAGGGTCATTTCAGTTGTTTGTTTGTTATTTTACTTTATTGCAGTTACTATGGAGGCACTTTAGCTGAAAAGGTGCTGGGAAAAGCCTTGAAGACTCTTATGGTGCCCAGAGATCAGTATGTAGTTTCAACAAAGTGTGGCCGATATGCAGAAGGTTTTGACTTTAGTGCTGAACGAGTGACACAAAGTATAGATGAGAGCTTGGCAAGGTTGAACCTTGACTATGTTGACATCTTGCATTGTCATGATATTGAGTTTGGCTCACTTGACCAGGTATCCCTAATTAGACGCCATTTTTCTGTGGCTATATTTTTGGGTCATTTGCCAACAGCTAATTTTGTTGTTAGTATGCTGGATCACATAGGAATGCATATATTTGTGTAGCTTTTTATTGTAAACATTTTGGGGATTCGGGTATAGATGATTTTCATTAACACTCAGCCTGGGATCTGAAATGCCAAACTGAGTAATATGGGTTTTCCTTGTGGATCTTTGTATAAACAGATTGTCAATGAGACTATTCCGGCACTTCAAAAGCTGAAGGAGACTGGAAAGGTTCGATACATTGGTATTACAGGCCTCCCTCTCAATATTTTCACCTATGTGCTTGACAGAGTCCCACCTGGTTCGGTGGATGTGATTCTATCATACTGTCATTATAGCATTAATGACACTTCAATGGAGGATTTATTGCCTTACTTGAAGAGCAAGGGTGTTGGAATCATCATTGGTTCTCCTCTGTCAATGGGCCTCCTTACTGACAATGGACCTCCAAAATGGCATCCTGCACCTTCAGAGCTAAAGGTAAGCATCTTGTTCCATGCTTTATGGGATCTTGGCAGCCTTTTCACAGGGTTTTTCCTGGAAACTCAGGTTATGTTTTCCAGTGTGCTATTCTTTAAGCATTTGAAAATGAGTATCTTGTGATTGTGTTTGTTTTCATTAGTTTTTACAGTTTATGTATGATTTACAGTTCTGTCCAAAACATGAGACTACTCAAAGGGGAAGACCCTTAATGTCAAAAATCACCTCAGTAATGTTAACTCTTGACATGAATTTCTAATAGCAGCGTGATTATTTCCAATTTTCCAGTGGGTATTTTATTTATTAAACTTTTTTTCAATGTTTACACTCGTACTCTGGTCATTTCCACCATCTAGTATGACTGTTATCCAGTCAACTGTCTTTTCTAATGCACATATTTGGATACCACATAGACTAGTTCACACATACCAACCAAAAATTTGTGGTAATTGGGCTTGTATTAACATTGAGACCCGATTCAAAACCCTCCGAGTGGGTGTGGATGACACCAGGTGCAAGTCCTAGGTGACTTTGATAGCATAGATACGCCCCCTGATAGCATGGAAGCTTAGCCGAAGAGACTATAAGATGTATTTCTAAAAAAAAATCTATATTGGAAATACATGTGGGTTGATAGGTCCTTGTAGCGTAAGTTGTCTCCAAGTTTTAAATCTATCATAGGAGCAACGTGTATATTGATTCATCCTAGATGAAGTATTTTTATCAGCGCCATATAGTGGTTAGTGAAGTGCTTGAATCCCGATAGCATTCCACAAAATCAAAGTTACTGCAATAAAGACTGCAGAAAAAACAACAATTTCCCATGGAGAATCTCAAGGGAGCATTGGAATTGATAGTTTTGAGAATGAATATAAGACCAAAAGATAAGAGCTGTTGGCATCCAAGTTGTAGATGTTCTATGTGGGTTGCAAAGGAGAGATGAGTGTAGCAGGATCATGATTGACTTAGTCAATGAGATAAAATAACATATTATAAAATATAATTGATGGATATTGAGATGATCTTTTTACAAGAATGAAGGCCTAAATAATTATGTGAGAGGGGGTGCCTTGGTGCCCTTTAATGATTGGTTATGTCATTTTAACACTATTCATTAATTCCTTTTTGTGATTTAGTTACTTTATTATTTATCATTGATTCTTATTCATTTTTTAATATAACATTGCCTTCCCCTTCAGAAATATTTTGTCCTCAAAGCAATTTTGGATGATGTCGCCTTGCACTGTGGATAGTCATCTTGATCTCGAATCGTGGTCGAGTATTTGTGAGATTTGTTTTGTAGTGGACATGTGATATTTGTGAGTTATTTTGAGAGGTTGACGTAGGCTTCCTGACCCATATAATTTGTAGTTCTTCCCTTTCTATTTAAATTCCATAAACTGTTCTTGGAGGTTTGTGGCATAGGTGCCCAATTGCATCAACCATTATGTTCCTAATACCATGTTCATCCCATTGAGTGGTAAAGCATAACATCCAGTTTGTAATTCCAAATCTTGTATTCGTATAGAGATTTTATGGCACCTTCCTATTCCCTCGATTTGTTGACCATCAATGACTGTAATAATGAGATCCTTTATAGGCTATACAAAATGGTTTATCTGTTTTGCAAGATTGATATCCAGTATCCTCAGAATTGTGAGTACTTTTGTAGTCTATGAGGATAGTGATATCTTTATTTTTATGCTTCCCTTGAGTTTTGATGTCCATGGTTCCATTTTTCCTGTAATTGCTGCAAGTGATATCATGGGTTTTTCATTTCGAATGTTTTGGCAATTTATATTGTTCCTTAAATGAGGTGGAGCATATCTTACTATAGATGCTTGCACTTCTTCCTTCCGATTATGCTTATGCATGTGATTGTTGCCAATGATATCTTTGGTGATTTTAAATCATCGTTAGAGTTTAACATGTCTTTTTCAGAAGAAACCTCTACTTCCCTCCCATCTATAATTTTGCAATGGTATAAGTTACTGGATGCACATTTATGTCCTAGAGCCCACTTAGTACATCTACGACAATTTTTTTCCTTCCTTTTTATTTCATCACGAAAGTTGCTACTGGGGGTATTTGATTCTCTTTAAGCTTCATACCTATATGATTTTTTATTGCTACATTTGTGTCTTAACGGCCATGTTACCACCTAAGTTATACTTGGTGGATTTTACAAGTGAGCCGACAGGGTTTGAACAAGCACACTTGTTCATGATTAGAGTTCAGAAGTCCACCAGGCTTTTTCTGGGTGTCTGTTCGAATTTTTTTTGTAACACATGTTCATACCTCCTTGGGGAAATTGTAAAAATGTTCTAGCATGATAAATTTCTATAAAAGGCTCATCTTCCCAGACTTAAGCATCAAGCCGACTAGCCCAGAGTGTTTTTTTCCTTGGTTATTATTGGTTGTTNTTTTTCCGTTTTTAAGCCATTTTTGAATGGTTTAATTAAAAAATTTCAAAATGAAATAAAAGTCAGATACGGAGTCCGTTTTTGGCGTGGGGACACTCGTTTTCACACTCAGATCGTCCCCTTTACCTCAGGGACCACTTTTCATATCGGTCGGGCAACTGGAACACCTTGTGGAGCATTATTCAGCTAAAGATGCATTTGAATGGCAATTTAATGCTAAATTACATCAATTTGGCACCATGGTCAAAGTTTGAAAAAGTGAAAAAATATAAATATAATTGAATGGGGTGACATGGCATGGCCCCCCCTAAGGCATGTGTTCCTCTTCAACTAAGTTTGATTCAAACTTTGAGTTAACTTTGGTGAAGCGAATGTATTATGGAGCTCGCGTGAGATGGGTGACGTCATGAAGACTCCACGCTAATCCCATACAGCTAGCGAATGGGGTGTTATCAACAACCTTGTAGTTGCATATGTGAGGTGGATCCGAATTGGATTGTAGAGGGACAAGCAACTAAAGAGGTGGAACCAAGATTGCCTCGACTCCCATGTGTGGTTGTCATGCCAATCGAGGCAGTCTTCACTTTATGTTATCTTAGCCCAAGACAACAATGGGGGAGACCCAAATCTACTCCCGACAGGAGAGATCAGACCTAGACACCAGATCATATCAAATGGACATGAGGTATGTAAGGTGTAATGTAAATGGAAACCCTAGATCTTTGGATGACATCACTAGGTGAACCAAGGATTTGAATCAGGGTTTAGGAGATATGAAATTTGATCCAAGTTGGGACACAGATGACCTATGAGGTAAAAACTAGATCTGGGGTTAAGGTACTAGCAGGAGGTGAATATATCCATTGCCTTGGGAAACGTAACCAATGGAGGGAGGGAAAGAACAAGACTGGGGCTATCTCGTACTGATGGATAGACTCGAAGGAAGATATGACAATGTCAAAGCACCCGAGTCACTGGGAAAAGGTCACAACATAGGAAAAAGAGGCAAAAGAGGGGGTAGCACCAGGGTTGGAGATCAGTGCCTTTCAGATCCAGGGCAATGGAGTCACTTTTTGCCCAGCATTGGAGGAAACCCACCTGGGAATTGTCCCGATCTACAAACCCAAGAAGGTATTTTGCCAAAAAAATCAAATCACGGGAAGAAATGGCGGCATGGAGGATAGTGCTAGGGTTTGGAAGCCATTTTTTCATATCTAGGGAAAAGTGGTCACTTCTAGCTCAGTGTTGAGGGAGATTCTGTGAGGGGATGACCAGATCTACAAAACCCAGAAGCGGTTTAGCTTGAGATCAAGCGATTTGATCCGTCATATTTTTGGTTTTTTATTATTTTGGTTTTTTTAAGGTAAAAATGGAAATACAGATGCCAATGGATTGAGATCTGGAAGAAAATCACTAACCTGTAGATCTTACCTGGAAAACCTTGTAGATGCCTTGATGATGATGATCCCTTCTATCTCGATCAATTTGAGAAGACTTAAATGAGTTCTATGTCCAACGTTTTGCTCCAAGAAGCCAATGCGCCCTCTCTCTTACACAACAAACGTCAACCATATCAGATTTGCTGCATCATGAGAAAAAAAAAATGCTACAGAAAAATAAGAAGATGCAATCATAAATCACAATGATGCTAATGAAAACCCCTTGGTACAAGCGAAAGCAATCCAAGTGAGTTGAGGAGGCCCTGCAAAAATGCCCAAGCTGAAGTCGCCCTCCTGTAGACAAGACAATGATCACGAAAAATATATCGATCTCACAAAAATTTCCCGAATGCTTGGTAGCAAAAACCTTCCAATCACCATCTAAGAACACCAGATGTAAAGAAGATCCAAGAATTTCCACAAGAAAAGTTTTTCTATTATCCAGATCCAAGAGCCAAAGACCCCTTACAAATAAGCTCTCTCCTTTAAATAGGAATGAGAACCAAAATCCTAACCACTTTTCAAATGGGTGGCTAAGATTAAAAGATACAAATGTTCTAATCAATGGTTGATATGAGCTTAACATACAATCCATGGATCAATGCCATAATATAATGTAAAAGTGGACTAAATCACCCTAGTAGAGAGGATCCCACTCAACAAAAAATAAATGAAGCACATGGTGGGTCCAGGGAGTGTTAACTAACTCCCTTTGGGTGTCCCCATGGCATAATAAAAATAATATAATTTTTTAACTACGAAATTGTGCCTCGAGGAAATCGTGAGCCTCCAAAAGCTCCATAAAATAATATAATATGCCCGAAAAATAGATGTGGGCCCACCCAGGTGCTGCAACTGCTGGAGAAGAAGTGGAAGACATCACCCTCGTCATCAGAACTCATGCCATGCCATTTCCTTGCCTCAGTAGCCCAAATCGAATTCTTCAGTAGCCATTTTAATTATTTTTTATCTACCTCGGGAGACGTGATATGCCAGAAACTGCCTCCTAGGGTGCCTGCGTTATCCAATTGAGCCCACCAAGTTTTCTTTGGGAGGGGGGTAATATGGTACAATCAAGTGGCTGGACCCCCTATCCCTCATACAGCGCCCTAGGAGATTCAAGAAAAATATCTCCCTGCTCAGACAGGCCATCGGGTATTGCAAAACTGCACCAGAAGGGTACATTGAGCCAAATCATCTCTGCAAGTGCCCAGAACTGAAAACAAGCTGTCTCACTGGACTTAGAGAGTCCAAATCCATTTAAGGTGTATACTCATACCCCCTCTAGGTCTCTGTATGATCATCTAGAACATCCATATAGACAAAATAATAATTTGTAAATGACCATATACCTAGTAATATAACTCAGGCTAGCATCCATCTGTTGCAAGTGTTCATAGGTCAAGACATGCTCTACAAATCATTCAAATAACACTTATAACAAGTAGTAATCATTTCACTGGCGATCTATCAACCACATATAAAGGATTTCATTTATTAACTATAACTCAGACCAGACTTTCAAGACCATACTCACTTCATAGTTGTAACCATTGTGCTAATGGAGGGTGAGGGCTAGAATTCACAAGGCTAGGCCCAAGGGTGACTACCAACTTGACGTTGTGACACTTCGGATATGGAAAGGGGATACTCACTCTAGCATATGACAAACAAGAAACAACAAAGGGGATGGCAGTGTCTCACAAATGGGTGAGTTACTTCAGAGGTGCTTATTCACCTTGACAAATGCTCACAATCCAACTCAATACAAGTAAGGCCAGCAATCCTTAGATATAACTTTAGGAACCATTGCTTTTTTGGGCCTTTGATTTTCCAGAGTCTTTGTCCATGTTTTTATTACACGGATTTTTATTATATAGGCTTGAGCATTCATGTATGTTGAAAACACTACTTTTCAGGAATGTTTTAAGATATTCTTTTTATTGTACTTCAAAGCCAATTTCATGAGGCTAGCCTTGCATTCACGTATGTTTAAAAACACTACTTTTCATGAATGGGATTTTTCATAAGATATTCATTTCGTTTCCAAACACATTGTATTGATGGCAGCGCTACTTGTTTCAGGTTAGCCAACACAACCTAGGAAACTCAGAGCCGAGACACAAATAAAAGGGAGGCTTGTCCGACAAATGCTCTAGTGGGGAAAGGTCCTCCATGCCATAAGTCAATTAGTAGGGCGGGTTGAGAACATAACTGGAAGGTAATGGATGGGTGGAGAAAATGAATAATGAAACCAACACCAGAAAGCCAAAGTATGGTGGGAATGACTACCTCTATTCTCCCTAAGGAGGGCAAAACCAATGAGTATAGATCAAGAACTTCCAGGTCTGAGTAAGGACATCAATACATAACATTAATACATCCAAGTCCACATATTTATATGACCGCCAGATCATGACACTAAATGCTAATACATGTCACAAGAATGAGTATAAGAGCAATAATAACCAAAACACAAGATATATAAGTTGAGTCATAAACATGCAAACAATCCATCTGAACCAATATCATTCCAATGAGAAAACACCGATACAACTCTGGGCATCCATAACTCCTCTGCAAATGGCTAAAATGACTACATCAGTCCTCAAATCTGAGTGTCCTGAGACTCAGTCATGGCATGGGAGAGTACTATAGTACATCAACAAGATCATGATCCATCATAGATGCTCATCTCAGCATCTCATATATAGGGGAACTGGCTGAAAAATGTATTGGAATCTGAAAAATAGTATATGGTAGCCTGGCTACTATATATGTGATAACATGGGGAAAGGGGGGTGGACCCCTCCACACTTGGATCTTCATTTTATTTGGATTTAAAAACCTTGGTTTATACGATGGGTAGCGAGTATGGTAAACATGAGTGACATCACCCACTTCACACGTCAACCATGGAGCTCACGCGTGAGGGAAGGCCGTCGATGTGGATTGGTGGGTGGATCGTGGTGAATGGATTGTGTTGCCGCCTAATTCGCACCTCAGGTAATGTGGCAGAAATATTCAAACCACTAGGTGCAACCTTGGCGGCAAGCTCGAGCCAAGTGCTGTCACCTGATACTTAGCTCCTCCGTCTACGACAACTCCACTGGGGATATCAAGTGCACATTGCTGATTTTATATATGGATGAACTAAAGGTGCAATGTGGTGCTCAGATAGTTGAATTTTTTCATCCCATCGATTTCTCAAACATCTCAGGTTTTCCTAACTTTGGTCATGGTGTGGGGAATATATATAAATGGCTTCCAGTCTTTCATGGAAATTATGGTGATTCAGCCATTTGGCATGTCAAATCTTTCCTTCAGTTGATGGCCGACTCCAATGTGCTTTATGAGGGCAATATGATGGAATTGTTTGCTAGTACTTTTCAGGATGAGGCCTGTTGTTGGTTCTATCAGGACCTTCCTAATAAGTGTATAAACTCATTTCCAAGCTTCCTTTGGATGTTTTTAGAGAAGTGGCATGATGGTAGGGGTAGTATGAATGGTTTGGATATACTCCTTGAAAAGATCTTTACCTTCTACCTATATGTTATAGAGTATCATACTGAAACATATGATGGACCCTTTGCTATGATACAAAGTGTTGAGGACTTGGAATTGCTTCTAGAACATTTAAGTGAAGAAGAGGTCCATGATACTCCCATTGAAGAACTTCCTCATGTTGTCATATACAACATCGAATGTGTGGAAAACCCTCTAAGTTATTTTAGAAAGGAGGAGATTAGGCGACAACATTTTGGTGCCGTTGCCGGGGATAAATCTTTTTATTCACGGAGTACGACTTTGTTTTCCACTTTTTTGTTTTTGCTTTGTTTGATGAATGCTTAGAGTAGATCTTTACTTTTCATCTGGCGACTCCACTAACATTTTTTCTCTTCTAAATTTACAAAGAAAAGCAAAAAATTATTTTTTGTGAGTCTTTAAATGCATATTTTTCTTCTCACTTGGCAACTCCATTGAAGGGATAAAACCCTGTTATCTCAAAAAACTTGTGAAGATTTGTTGTGTGTAGATGAGCACATGCGACACATTGAGATTTTTTTCAAAGCTCATCAGTTGACAACTCCACTGTTCAGTACAAAGTTCCATGGTTATATCAAGTGCACATTGCTGATTTTTGATATTGTAATGTCCTCTTTCGATTAGGCCTTGAGGCCCAAAACCGCTAACCTATGTGATTCCTGTGGGTTTGAGCGGTTACTGACAGCTAGGGAATCAGCTAAGGACTGATGCCATCCATAGAAGATCTAGGGCATCATCATTAGGTCAAGAAGGCCCACTGGGGCCAAAGGCCACCTCCGTGCATGCCATCCAAGCATTATTTAATGATGCATGCACTCTTTAAGTCTCCATCTGCATGCATGCAAGTCAACTGCAAATTAGAAGATAAAGTGACCTAATTAGGTCAAAGATTAGGGTTTTCGCAGTTGAAAGTTATAAAAGAGGGATAAAGCGAAAGGAGACTTCACTTTTGATGATTATTATTTTGGGAGCTCTTGGATAGCAGCACAGCGTGCCGCACAGCAGTTGGGGTTGGAGACGGAGTCTTCAGCTAACGGAATTTCGGTAGTGAAACATTTGTCCTAGTTTCATTCAGGATAAGCCATACAGGTTCACCATTTGTTCTAACATTCATTCATAAGTTATCCAGTATATGGTATAGATCGTTGTAGGGACACGTGTGCAGCCGTAAGGGGGGGTTTTCAGCCAGAAAGCCCTAATCAGTTGTTGGGCCTTCAGATCTCAGCTTTACTCCGAAACTCAGGCACCATTCTCATCATCAGCATCATACTCTGGTACCCGGTGATTATCAGATCTGTCCGTGCTCATCCGGAGCAATTATCAGCAATTTCGGGATCCAGGGGGCGTGAGCAGCTGTCTCTCTGGAGCAAGTCGCTATCCTGCCTAGAGATCTCAGAAATCCCGCATGTACCAGGCATTCTCTCCGGCATGGGAAGGCTATCAGTCCTGCAAATCGGCAGCATCATCGGACACCTCCTTCACTGAAAGCGTCACCCTTTTCTGACTGGGGTTCTTGCTGCTGGGGGTTCACCGGAAGCAGAAGAGATCTGCCCATCTCCGATCCAGTTCTTGGTGCTTGCATACTCTCTCAAGAGTAGTCTAGCCGACTTATCAGTGGTAAGTGTTCATTCTGTCCCACAAACCCTAACCCTAATTTTTGCTATAAAATAGGGATTTTTGCATGGCAATTTGCATGCCCAGTTGTATCAGCATATTTGCTTAGAAATAGAAAATATCGGGATTTGGGATATTATAGTGGTATCAGAGCTATCTTCTTGGCCAGCTGTGGGCTTAAGAAATGAAACGTAGATGAATACAGGAGGAGACCCTTTTGTAACCTATAGGAGGAGGAAGAGTAGATACACAGGGGAGTTTGAGGATATCCAACTAGAAGATACCAATTCAGATATGGAACAAACATGTATACACTCGGATAGGGGAAAAGGAATGGGAGAAGAGGAGGATCGGATGGAGTTTCGCAGCTTGGTTTTTGCATTGCAAGACTTAGCCAAAGGACAAAAAGATGTACTCAATGCAATCAACAGATTATCAGCGAAACCGGAAACGGGTATCAACAGTACACCTCCCTCACTGGTAGATCGGGGATCTACAAGCAACAGTGGAAAGATAGCGTACACTAACATTCAGAATACTCCGCACATATACGGCAGACCTTCTATTAGGCCTACCATGCCTCACTTCTTGGCAGATACAATAGGGGGCCTGGTCATGCAGGTAGAACCTAGCGAGCCTTTTGGGGCTTATTTACAGGAGTATAGAGACTTAGGGGATGAATTTCATGCTGCCATGACTTTTTCAGATTTCTGCAACATGAAGAGTAGGAACAGGCCCACGAATTTCAACAAGGGTTTCAATCACAACTATGAGCTACAGAAGACCTTGGGCAGGTTGACCATCCCAAACTTTGATGGGACTCGCGGAGGATCAACAAGGATATGGGTTCAAAAGTTGGATACCTATTTCCAACTCAACCCCATGACAGAGACAGATGCCATTAAATTGGCTACACTTCACCTGGATGGAGAGGCTCACGAGTGGTGGTACCACAGATTGGTGACATTGGGTCACAACACCATACATTCCTACGGTTAGTTCACTCAGAAGCTCATAGAGAGGTTTGACAGGAAAGATCCAGAGATACATTTCAGGGAGTTGGCTCAACTCAAACAGACCGGTAGTGCAGAAGCTTTCATTTCAGAATTTCAGAGGATAGCCGTTATGGTAACAGATGTGTCAAAGAGCAGATTGACTATGTTATTCACTAAGGCCCTCACAGAGCCACTACGGGGATGGGTGAAAGCCTACAAACCCCTCACTCTGCAGGATGACATTAGTAGAGCAAGAGATCTTCAGGATTCAGTCCCCAAAAACAAATTCCCGCTGGAAACCAATTTTCTTGTTAGGGACAAGGACAGGAAACCTTTCCAGCAGGATGTGCCCAAGAAAACCTGGTTAGACGAGGACACTAGGAAAGATCTGAGAAGGAAGAAACTATGCTTCACCTGTCAGGAACCATGGGTACCAGGACACATGTGTGCAGGGAAGGCGAAGGCTCACTACATTGAGGTATATTCAGACAGTGATGAGGACGACTATGAGCAAGAAGCCACAGAAGAACTATGGGCAGCTGAGGAGGAATCACACCAGGGTGATACACCAGAGGGGGTCATTGCTACATTATCTGGAGTACCAAGATTCCATACTCTCAGGGTCAGGGGAGTAGTACAGGGTCACAGAGTAGGAGTATTGATTGATGGGGGAGCCACCCACAATTTCATTGACTCCGCTTGGGTAGCCAAGAGAGGTATTCAGACCGAGAAGTTCGAAGGATTCACTGTAGCAGTAGCCGGGAACTCCAGCATGGAGTGCAACTACTGGATACCAAAATTGAATGTCGCCTTAGGTAACTATCAGATGACAGACTCTTTCTATGTATTGGATGTAGCGGATACTCATGTGGTATTGGGTGTTCAGTGGCTTTATTCTATAGGGAAATACACTACAGACTACAGGGCAATGGAAATGGAGTTCCAGGGGCCAGATGGCAAACAGGTAGTTTTGAGGGGCATGAACACTTATCCCCCAAAACCGGTATCGTCACAGAGGATGGAGGCAGTACTCCGACAGGATGATATAGAATGGGCTGCAAAATGTTTGGTCACCTTCAAGAAACCCCCAGAGACCAGCACACAACACCCAAGTGACATTCAAACCTTGCTACAGAAACATGAAAATGTTTTTCGGGACCTTCCATCAGGTAGACCACTAGACCGAGGTTTTGAACACATCATTGAGCTAGAGGAGGGGACACAAGCAGTCATCACCACTCCTTACAGGCATCCCAAAAGGTACAAGGATGAGATTGAGAAAACAATCAAAGAATTACTGGAGCTTGGATATATTCGGCCCAGTTCTAGCCCCTTTGCATCCTCAGTAGTACTGGTCAAAAAGAAGGATGGTACACTCCGAATGTGCATCAATTTTCGAGCACTCAACAAAAAGACCATTAAGAACAGGTATCCCATTCCCAGAATTGACGAACTCATGGATGAGCTTCGGGGAGCTCAATACTTCTCCAAGATTGATCTTCGCTCGGGATACCATCAGATCAGGGTAGGTGACCAGGACATCTCCAAAACAGCTCTTCGCTGTCACTATGGTCACTATGAGTTTTTGGTCATGCCCTTTGGACTTACCAATGCTCCGACCACTTTTCAGTCATGCATGAACCACACCTTCAGAGCACAGCTACGTAAGTTTTTGCTCGTATTCTTTGATGACATCTTGATTTACAACAAAACATGGGAAGAGCATCTGAAACACCTGGATGAAGCATTGAGTATTTTAGAAGAACATTCGCTTTATGCGAAAATGTCCAAGTGTGAGTTTGGCATGAAGGAAATCCTGTATTTAGGACACATAATCAATGTAGAGGGAGTACAGGTTGATATGGAGAAAATCCGAGCTATCAGAGATTGGCCCGCGCAAAAAACAGTTACAGAATTGAGAGGTTTATTAGGTCTGTGCACTTATTACCGACGGTACGTTAAGGGATTCTCCCAATTTGCAGCACCCCTCACAGATCTCACCAAGAAAGGAGCGTTCACTTGCACAGACTTAGCACAGAAAACTTTCGAAGAGATGAATGCTATTATGAGTTCTTGTCCAGTTCTAGCATTACCAGACTTCTCACAACCCTTTGTAGTAGAATGTGATGCCTCAGGGGAAGGGTTAGGAGCAGTATTGATGCAGAATCATCACCCTATTGCATTTGAGAGCCGTAAACTGAAGAACTACAAGCGCCATTACTCCATATATGACAAAGAGATGCTAGCCATCTTGCATGCTCTCACAAAATTCAGACAGTACCTGGTGGGCAGTAAGTTCAAAATCAAAACCGATCATAACAGCCTCAAGTATTTCCTGGAGCAGAAGGAACTTTATGAGCGACAGCAGAAATGGGTCAGCAAAGTACAAGCCTACGATTTCGAGATCGAGTATGTAAAAGGTAAGAATAACGTAGTAGCTGATGCATTATCCAGGCGTCCAACCCCATTATCTCTCAGTAGTATATCCACAGATTGGAGGGCACTTCTCTTAGTGGAATACTCCAAAAATAAATTCGCTTGTGGATT
>LPNX010778433.1:416840-436218 GCA_001517045.1 Pseudotsuga menziesii | reverse complement strand
TCAGATCTCAGCTTTACTCCGAAACTCAGGCACCATTCTCATCATCAGCATCATACTCCGGTACCCGGTGATTATCAGATCCGTTCGTGCTCATCCGGAGCAGTTATCAGCAATTTCGGGATCCAGGGGGCATGAGCAGCTGTCTCTCTGGAGCAAGTCGCTATCCTGCCTAGAGATCTCAGAAATCCCGCATGTACCAGGCATTCTCTCCGGCACGGGAAGGCTATCAGTCCTACAAATCGGCAGCATCATCAGACACCTCCTTCACTGAAAGCGTCACCCTTTTTTGACTGGGGTTCTTGCTGCTGGGGGGTCACCGGAAGCAGAATAGATCTGCCCATCTCCGATCCAGTTCTTGGTGCTTGCATACTCTCTCAAGAGCAGTCTAGCCGGCTTATCAGTGGTAAGTGTTCATTCTGTCCCACATACCCTAACCCTAATTTTTGCTATAAAATAGGGATTTTTGCATGCCCAGTTGTATCAGTATATTTGCTTAGAAATAGAAAATATTGGGATTTGGGATATTACAGATATGGATGAACTAAAGGAGCAATGTGGTGCTCAGATAATCGAATTTTTTCATCCCATCGATTTCTCAAACATCCCTGGTTTTCCTAACTTTGGTCATGGTGTGGGGAATATATAAATGACTTCCAGTCTTTCATGGAAATTATGGTGATTCAGCCATCTGGCATGTCAAATATTTCCTTCAATTGGTGGCCGACTCCAATGTGCTTTATGAGGACAATATGATGGAAATGTTTGCTAGTACTTTTCAGGATGAGGCCTGTTGTTGGTTCTATCAAGACCTTCCTAATAAGTGTATAAACTCGTTCCCAAGCTTCCTTTGGATGTTTTTAGAGAAGTGGCATGATGGTAGGGGTAGTATGAATGGTTTGGAAATATTCCTTGAAAAGATCTTTACCTTCTACCTATATGTTATAGAGTATCATACTGAAACATATGATGGACCCTTTGCTATGATACAAAGTGTTGAGGACTTGGAATTACTTCTAGAACATTTAAGTGAAGAAGAGGTCCATGATACTCCCATTGAACAACTTCCTCATGTTGTCATAGACAACGTTGAATGTGTGGAAATCCCTCTAAGTTATTTTAGAAAGGAGGAAATTAGGCGGCAACAGATTGCGTTTGTTGGCAACTGATTGTGAGTCAAGTGAGAGAGGTGTCAATCACCTCTGCAGTTCAACTCAGTCCAAGCTCAGTTCAAGCTTAGTTACACTCCGAGTCTTTCTTAAGTGTTGGTAGCCCTCCCAGGGGGTTGCTCTGGCTATAAATAAAGCCTCTACCTCTCTCACAAACTAGTTGGGTTTGGAGTAAGAGAGCGCATGTTGTTGTAATCTGTTATGCTATTTTTGCTTGATAATAAAAAGCTTCGGAGGTTAATGGTGTGTTGCTTTGGTGTGTGGGCCAAAATTGTACATTTTCATGAGGTAACCAGTTTCTTTCTTACATTTTTTGCTTACTCTGGATATAGATCTTGCCTCATCAGGATTCCTCCAAATCAGTAGGAATAGGAATTGTAAGCTAGTTTACTTTTATTTCTATTTATTCATATATTCTTAGAGATCAAAGATTTGCATGACAAATAAGTATTTCCATGTTATTTTAGTCTCCTTTTATATATGTTTTCAAGATCTCATGGGTATGCAAAGTTTGTGATTCAGTTTCAGGGCATCCAGTTTGGAGGAAGTGTGGATCTAGTTTGGCTCCACTCAATCTCCAACAATCTCCAATAACATAGTCCCTTGGCATCGCACTACGAAGTCTTTGAACAAATATTTCGCGGCAACAAGCTCGTCTCTCCATCTCTTTCTCTTCTTAAAAAATCATTTTATTCCTTGGTTACCTTCCTTGCTTTTGTAGATCTATCACATTTAAAGTTAAAATCTTTCTTTAGATCTCGTTTGCAAGTTCTTAAAGCTTAGATCTAGAGTGCTTTATAGTTTTGTGTTTTCAAGAGTAGATCTGGCATAGGAAAGTTTAATTTTTTGCAAAGTATTTTAAGTGAAATTTATAGCTTGCATAAAGTAGTCTTTCCTTTAAAGTCTAAAGATAAATCTAGCATAAAGTGCACATCGTATTGGCTTCCCAAAAGGTAAGCTAATATCCCAAGGAAAGCTTGCTTTCCTTGGGTTAAATTTTTGCATTTTTAAATAGTTTTAACTTAGAATTTTTTTTACGATTTTTTTTGCATTGTCCAAAAACACTTTTAAAGTGTTTTTGGGAACTTTATAATTATAACTAATAACACTTGCTGGTTTTTAGCAGGTCTGTCTAGAAAAAGGAGGAGGTATTGTCCGAAAATCGATTTCTGGGCCATCAGGAGACCCCCAGGAGTTTCCCTATCTTCCTTGTTAACTTTTGGACTGTTTTGTAAGCCCTTGGGTTCGTCTTGTATAAGAACCAAGTGGTATTTTCTATCAAGTTGTAACCGAGTATAATAAAAAGCAACTCGAGTAGGCTCTTTCGAGCCCACTCCCCATCCCCCTGGGGGATCCGCGTCGGTTTTCTTTTTTTGCATTTTTGCTTTGTTCTACATTTTGCTTTAGTTTTGTTTTATTCATTCATATGCAAGTAGTGTACTTTGTTTGATATTGCAAAACTATTTAAATCTTTCAAGTTTTTAAAGTAACACTATTACTTACCCCACGATTTCCTGAGTGACCCGAAAGGGAAAAGAGATTCGTGGTAGATTAATTACATAATCATTTTTTCTTTCTTGCACTTCAATTCTAATTTCAAATACAAAAACATTAATAAAATCAACCCCTCCTTGCTTTCTCGATTGCGGTTCACTTGAACTGAAAGAGATTCTTGGAGGTCACTTTTCTTATTTTTAACAACAAAATGATTATTAAAATCCTTAAAATTCTTTAGACTCCGTTGTGTATGCTCTGCACCGTTGTGGTTCGTCCGAACAGTTGGCTGCATCAAAAGCAACATGGGTGACTAGATTAATTAAGTTCTCACTCCCCAATCAACCTCCCAGACGAAAATCCAACGCCTCGAATTAATCCGCTACAGTGGAAAAATCCAGAAACGAAGTAGGAACAGCTCGGTAATGACTTCGAGACACCATTAGGCTACACCCTTGTTGGTGTAGGGTTGAACACGTCTCAGAGACTCCAACAAGCCCACATATTCATTGCGGGGAGCTGCATCGGATAACGATTTTGGACATACTCTTTGTACCTTAGGGTATATTTGGAGTTCCCTTTTCCCTTAAGTTAAATCAACTCATCCCCACATTAATCTAAAATTTGACCAAGAGCACTTGCAACATTTTTCTTTCAGCAATACAGTGACACTTTCTTTGTGGACTCCATTTTGGCACTGGTTCTTTACTTGATATAATCATCTGTTTCCACATGCTTTATATATCATATATTGATCTTTATGTTGTTTTGTTTTAATTCTGTTGCAATATCTTGTGTTAGTTTTGTTTATCAAACTCCTAAATAACTCATTCATCACCATCTCACTAAGCCTTAATAGCCTTAGCAATTTAATAGGTTCTACCCCTCTTGGCTTCGTTAGGAGTTGGCCTAAACGGAGGAGTCAAGAACAAGGTGACAGCCTTGACTCGAGACCTGCCCCCAAGGACACACCGAGTGGCTTGAAGATTTCTGCCACGTTCCCCCCTAGGTGTGTGGAAGGCGACAATAGACCACTTGTCTCCATAGTATCTACATTTTCCCTCCTTTCGTCATGAATAAGACTTGTCAAACCTTAGTAATGATGACCTTTCAAACTTCTTTTCCATAGCTTTTGCCTTACATATGGTGGTTTCCATCGTTGTAATATCATGTAGCTTTAATTCAGTCTGGATGTGGTTTTAGTCTCGTTATATACGATCGGACTAAACGTTTTGTTAATATTTTGGGGAACTTGAGTGCTTTCCTATCATGAATAAATTCATCCACATTTCTGTTAATATTTCATATGCTAAGCTAGATTATTAGCATTCAATTTCAATTTCATAACAAAAGCATATAGACAGGATCACTGAAAGAAACGGTATCACAAGATCAACACAGATTTACCCTGGGAAAACCCTAACGGAAAAAACCCAGCAAAAGCTTCCTCAATATAGATGATCAAAAGATAAAACCCCAAACTGATCCTTCTCCTCCTTGCAGCTAGAACTCTCTCTCTCTCTTATGCGCTACACAAGTGAGTGTGAGTGTGTTCCAATGAGGAGCACCTCACCTCTATTTATATTCTTCAGTTCACTTGACATTTTACTCAACCAAGTCGGCCCCACTAAAACTGACTGAGCGGACTTCTCTAGGAGGACTCAAACAACTTAATATTATATTAATTAGGGTGCTAATGACCCGACTTACAATGGAGGGGATTTCCTCAGGGCATAATTAAATACAAATGACTCTCCCGATAGGAACATTGGGGTACAATACACTTCGAAGTTACAATAATTCAACACTCCCCCTTAACGAGAAGGGTATTCTACAACAACAACAACAATAGCAATAGAAGGAGAGAGAGCATCTTCAACATCATCAGGGTGATACATCTATAAATCATTGGAAGCTTTTTCATCATCTTTGACATATAGTCTTCATCTTCAATTTCAGCAACAACAACATTTTGATCGACAACATCATCATCAGTATTTTAGTCTTCAGCATCATCATCATCAATAATACTTTGGCCTTTCGATCATCATCATCAACAATTCTCTGAGCGACATCATCATCACACTCTGATCTTTCGGTCAGCAACATCATCATCGTCATCAGCAACACTTTGAGCAACATCATCATCACACTCTGATCTTTCGATCAGCAACATCATCATCGTCAACAACCTGCAATCCACAATACGAAGACGAAAGTCTGCGGATCACTTTTAGGACTTAAGTCCAAGGATGATGCAATCCTACCACATTCTTGAGGACCGAAGTCACCGGATACAATTACGGGATAATCACTCCCTATCACTTTAGGACTAAGTCCAAGGATGATGCAATCCTACTACATTCTCGAGGACTGAAGTCACCGGATACGATTACGGGATAATCACTCCCTATCACTTTAGGACTAAGTCCAAGGATGATGTAATCCTACCACATTCTCGAGGACCAAAGTCACCGAATATAATTACGGGATAATCACTCCCTATTACTTTAGGACTAAGTCTAAGGATGATGCAATCCTACCACATTCTCGAGGACCGAAGCCATTGGATACAATTTAGGACAAATGTCCAGGGATGATACAATCCTACTGTAGTCCGCCGATTGCACAGCAGCAGCATAAATCTTCCGAAAGCTGTCTCCTCACTTAGGAAAGTGGGAGAGGTGTGACCTTGGGGGCAAGCACAGAGCTAGGTACTGTCACCTACTCCTAGCTCCTCCGTTTAGGCTAACTCCTAATGAAACCAAGGGGGGTAGTCCCTAACAAAGAGTTTTCTATAGCTCAATGTTTAAGTTAAGTTTTAGATGTTTTGGATGTAGATGGGTGTTTGTTTAGGAGTTTTTGTGATTAGAAATGATTAATATTATGAATATGACACATAAATCAGAGCAATCCACGTTGCTAGCAAGAGATTGAATGATAAGCAAATATTCCAGACTTGTAACTTAAGCATTCAGATATAATCAGTGAAAATAGACCATAGACAGTTGATCAAGATAGAAAATTACTCAAGTATAACAAAGGACCAGTGCCTTATGGAGTCAAATAAATGCGTGAAGTAAAGTTTAGGAATTAAGCTAGTGAATATTAGGTTTTGCAAGTGCTCTTGGTAGATTTTAAGAATTTTAAAATGCTCTTGATTAGGGTGTCAACGAAGGTTTGTCAAAGCCGGGAGACTCTTCTAAGTTCCCTCCATTGAAGACATGTCGGGACCGCCTAGTATCCCAGGCTGGTATCGCAAAGATTGACCAGCTAGCCGAGAATCTAAGACAGCGGGAGGTTTCGACGCCTCTACTAGGAAGTACTTTTGGAAGAATCCCTACAACACCGGTGCGTTAGTTGCGGGTGTTTAAGTGTTATTAAATTACTCTTGTGGGGTTTACAGATCCAATGCCGTTTCTGGGTATTCCGATCTAGGATCGGTCAGAGCATACTCCGGCAAGGAGGCAAGGGAGTTAGTTAATTGAAGGGGTATGTGTGTTGAAGATTTTATTAAGTTAAATAAGTAGACCCTCCGATAGAGAGCGCTTTTGACCTTGTCTTATGACAGTGGTTCAAGAGACTTAGCTAATCTATATGAAGCTAATGCAGGGATTGTGCAAACCTAGGATGCTCTCCGATAGAGAGTGCTCTTGACTTGTGTTTCTGCAAGTTCAAGAGTCTTACTTAGAAGTTAATTGATTAAACAAGCACGAGATGAAATTAGTTGATTAAACTCTCCGACAGAGAGCACTCTTGATCCACCTTATGGTGTGATTCAAGAGATTTAAGTAGTTGATTTACTTAGAAAGATAAACAATTAAACTGAGTAATCAACTTAGAAGTAATGAATTAACAATTAGTGATCTAAGCATGAGATGTAATGAAGGATGAAAACTAGCACTAATCAAAGCATACACACAACACAAGCCTCCCCAAATGGGGGAGGATGAGAGTGGGGACTTAAAAACCCCACTCAAACAAAGATCTTTTATTAAACTTTATACAATGTGTCTTAAGGATTTTGATCCTTGAAAGGGCTTTTCAAATAAAGGCAAAGTAATTCTACAAATATTATAACTTGTAGAAAAAGAGAGTGCCTTTTATTTTTACTTTTGAAATCTTTCCGAAACCTGTGAAAAGGGAAAAGAGAAGAAGTTTGAAGAGAGTAAAAAGAGCAAAGGAAAGAGGGCTGAAACAAAAGAAGATGAGAGAAAGAAGGCAAACAAACCAAGCAAGAATCAAAACCAAAGAAAGGGAAGAATAGGGCAGCCAACTATGAAGCTAAAGGATGATAAAAATCGAAGAGAATGGGGCAGCGAAAGAGAAAATAAGTGGCTGTCATAAAAATTACAAAACAGGACAGCGAACAAAAAGTGCAAGAAATGGCAAAAAACAAGGTTAAAGAAAGCCCAAAAACTAGGGCAAAAAGAGGCAAAAAAGGGAAGAAGGCTAGGGCACACTAGGGCTGTCCAAAAAAAGAGAAAAATGGATGGTAAAAAGAGTACTAACGGGGCAGCGATGAAGAAGAGATAAAAGAGGTAAAGCAAAGTAACCGGTAGAAGGGGGATTAAGAAGAGGAACAAAGGAAGGTTTTTTGCGGCTTAATTCCTTAAATTTTTGCCAATTTTCCCGCTTAACCTGTCACAAAAAGTGAGAAACCAGTGAGCTTCTTTCCTGCAAAATGGTGGATTAGACAATATACTACACTAAGAAATTACAATTTTAATACTTGCATAAGATGAGACATTGATGCTACTACAAGTATTAACCAAACTAGATCTAATACTTTGTAAGGTAAACTCTTAAGAAAGGAAATTCTTAGATCTACAATAACAAGAGATATAAAGATGAGACTTAATGCTTAGATCTACTTGTTATAAAACAGAGAATCAAAGTAACCGAAAAGTAGAATTTTGTTTTTAGGGGTGAATCTAAGAGATGGAACCACTTGGATCTTTGAATCTCTAAAAGCATCTTGGATCTCAATCAGTATGCGGCTGCTAGAGACTTGTGCTTGACTCCGAGAAAAGTAGATGCAACTTAGCTCATCCTTTTACTCGGTGCAATGGAGTGATCTGTAATAAAAAAAAAAAAAAACTTGCATGCTTGCCAAAATAGGGGATTAGAACATGTACTATTTACTACTCTGAATCACAAAAAGCATGAGATATAACTGAATAAGACAATGCTCTTTATAAATTTTGGAAAGTAAATAAGTAAGTAGATAACTTGAAACTACCAATATCTACTCTTACATGCTTATATAAGCCCTCTAAAGCATTTATAATTACCCACAGATTAGCAAACAAAAGTAAGAATGAAATGGTATCACCTCATTAATCAAAGCACATGAATCCGGAATCCACACCACATGAGCCTCCAAAGCCTTTCTTTATTCAAAATGGTTGCATAAGAGCAACAAGTATTACAATAATTCACCAGAGGTTCTTTCAATCAATCATCCACCCTCAATAGAGCTAAAGGAGCCTCTATTTAACGAATGAGAGAGTGCTAAAACCCTAAAACCAAACCTCATAACCTAACAAGCATGGCCACCTAACAGAAGAGCCAAACCTAAATTGAAGGACCGAGAGTGAGGGGAGACCTCCACCCAGGCAAGGCGCCCCCACTCCAACCCTTAACACTGAAATCTACCATCAATTGAGCCCACATGTGTGGAAGGCGCAACCAGTTTGAGAGGGGCATGAGCTGATGAGGGGAGCATCTGTAATGTTGGTAAACCCATCTTTTAGGTTTGGAAGCATCCTCTGCTAGGTTTGGGAAGCCTACTGATGGTGTAAGCTTCAGTCTTCACCTCGATCAAAACCCCGGACCAATTAGTGCACTCCATCTCATTCTTTAGCTGGAGATGACATGTCTACTAACTGATAATAAATTAATTGCTCACTTAATGCTGACTGAAGTTGAGTTATGATAACTCCAATCATCATAAGTGCTCCATGAGATGTCATTTAGCCTTTTATTTTACTGAATTTGGATTAATTTGGAGAGTTTTAATTTTCTCCAAAATAATCATTTTTTTAATAAAAATTCATTTTTTTACTCAAAATTGATTTTTTCGAGAAAAAATGCATTATGTGTTCGATTGTTGATCTTAAAGTTGGTTCTGATAGGCTGGCTGATAAAAAATGATTTTTGGCTTAAGGTTAGAGCCTTCAATCACAGAATTCGGAGTCTAGATGACTGATTTACCACGAACAGGTTTTTTCCATTTAATTTATGGAAAAATTAACCCAAAAAACTTAGGAAAAGTAATTAAAATTAAAAAATTAAAAAAATAATTTTTTTCCCGTTCGAAAAATATTTTTTTTGAAATTTTTTTATATGTCCAGATGACTTAGGACATGACCATGATCTACCTAAATAATGCCTAGTAGGTTTATAAAACTCAGTTGGGCTCTAATAACCCCCCAAGGCCCAGAATTCAACATCGGGTATTCCAGCTTTGGAGGAAGCGGGAGAAAACCTCATTAATTATACTCAGCTATAGGCAAAGCATAATTGTCAAGGGAAAAAAACTCCCTGGAATACCTTATTTGAGATTCTATGTCTCAGCAGACCGAACCACTCAAAAATACCCTACTAGCACATTTTATTACAAACCCCGCGGGGCCATGGTCAAAATGATTCAAATCAAAAACTGGCTAGCCAATATTGGCTAGACATGAAGACGGATCAACTGATACACTGGGAACAAATATTGGTCATGTTTGTCAATTGGCGGCTCCTCAGCTAATCCAACTATGGTACAAAAAAGAGGATAACACCTACCACATTCTCGAGGACCGAAGCCACCGGATACAATTTAGGACAAATGTCTAGGGATGATACAATCCTACCACATTCTCAAGAACCGAAGTCATCGGATCACTTTAGGACAAATGTCCAGGGATGATACAATCCTACTTCTTTCTCGGATACATAAGTCTACGGATCACTTTAGGACAAATGTCTAGGGATGATACACTCCCACTGCAACATCACTGCTCCCCCTTTCGGCGAAGGTCTTTCCGAACAACACCAAACTTGTCTCGAAAATATTCAAACTTTATTTGAGACAGAGGCTTCGTCAACACATCAACCACTTGTTCATTAGTACTCACATACTGGAGCTTTATGGCTTCCTTCTGTATCATATCTCGGATGTAGAAATATCGGATTTCTATGTGCTTTGACTTATCGTTGAACACTGGGTTCTTTGTCATCTTTATACAACTTTGGTTATCACATAGAATCACTATGGTATCCAACTCCAGGTTGAATAAATCTGACATCAGCTTCTGAAGCCATATGGCTTCACAACTAGCAAAGCAAGCTGCTATGTATTCTGCTTCAGCCGTGCTAAGAGCAACACTAAACTATTTCCTGCTAAACCATGAAATCATAGCAGACCCCAGACAATAACATCCACCTGATGTGCTTCTTCTGTTTGAGACACTTCTAGCCCAATCTGCATCTGTATAGCCATACAATCTGCAGTCATGGTTTCCATCGTAGTATAGAACAAAGTCTATAGTTCCTTTCAGATATCTCATCACATGTTTTGCAGCTACCAGGTGAACACGCCTAGGTTGAGCTAGATACTGACTCAAGGTGTTCACAGCAAAACAAATGTCTGGTCTGGTATTTGTTAGATACATCAACGACCCAATACTCTGTTTGTATTCAGTCACATCCACTAGTTCTGATGACTCATCAGCCAGCAACTTCAGGTTGGTGTCCATGGGTGTGGCCATGGCTTTACATTCCAACATATCAAATATTTTCAAAATTTCCACTGCATACTTTCCCTGATTGAGAAAGATTCCTTCTGAGTTCTGCCATACTTCCAGACCTAGGAAATAATGCATTAGACCAAGGTCTTTCATCTCAAATTCTTCAGCGAGTTTTTTCTTGCATTCTACAATCTATTTGTCATTCCCTATCAAAAATAGATCATCCACATACCATAATAGTATGACAGGTTCATATTCTATAACCTTGAAGTAAAGGTTAGGATCTGCTTTACTCTTGGTAAAGTCCATGCTCATCAGGAAACTATCTATCCTTCCATACCAAGCTCTAGGAACCAAGCTCTAGGAGCTTGCTTCAGGCCATACAAGGCCTTCTTCAACTTGCATGTGAGTCCGTCTGTCTTCAACTTCAAATCCTTGTGGCTGTTCTATGTATACTTCTTCTTCAATCACACCATTCAGGAAGGCTGTCTTCACATCCATCTGGTGTAAGTCCCACTTCATCATGGATGCAAGTGCCATGATGGTTCTAACCGAAGTATACCGTGCTACTGGTGCAAACGTTTCTTCATAATCAATTCCCTCTTTTTGAGAGAAACCTCTAGCCACAAATCTTGCCTTGTACTTCTCTATATTTCTGTCAGCTGCATGTTTTATCTTGTAGATCAATTTGGAGGATACTACACTCTTTCCTTTTGGTTTGAGAACTATATCCCACACATTGTTCTTCATTATTAACTGGTATTCTTCCGTCATTGCTTCTACCCATTCTTTCTTTTGTACAACTTCTTCATAGTTTGTAGGTTCTTGATCTAGGAGATCACAAAAAATTGAGATTCTGGAAAATGAGAAACTGATCTTACCAAGAGATGCGCTTGACTAAGGCGAGTTTACTGGTGTGCTTGGTTTCTTGAGATCTCAAATCTTCACCTTTCAAATCTGACTTGTGAGATTTAGCACTGCAGCTTCTAGCAGTTTTTTGGTTCAGAAGTCAAACTAGGATTTGACTTTCCCGGAAGTCTACTCCTTCAAAAACTTCGATCTCAGGCTCAGAAGATGCGCTCTAGGAGGGCGCAACTTTCTATGCAATCAGTTCTTCAAAACTCAAAATTTTCCTAAAGCCCTAATTTCTTGTCGGGGAGAGAGAGAGGGTTTTTTCACCTTGTGAAAGCTGTCCTATTCAGGTTAGCTCTGATACCATGTTAATATTCCATATGCTAAGCTTGATTATCAGCATTCAATTTCAATTTCATAACAAAAGCATATAGACAGGATCACTGAAAGAAACAGTATCACAAGATCAACACAGATTTACCCTGGGAAAGCCCTAATGGGAAAAACCCAGCAAAAGCTTCCTCAATATAGATGATCAAAAGATAAAAGATAAAACCCCAAACTGATCCTTCTCCTCCTTGCAGCTACAACTCTCTCTCTCTTATGCGCTACACAAGTGAGTGTGAGTGTGTTCCAATGAGAAGCACCTCACCTCTATTTATAATCTTCAGTTCACTTGACATTTCACTCAACCAAATCGGCCCCACTAAAACTAACTGGGCCAACTTCTCTAGGAGGACTCAAACAACTTAATATTATATTAATTAAGGTGCTAATGACCTGACTTACAACGGAGGGGATTTCCTCATGACTCCTAGTAATTCTCCCGATAGGAACATCAGGGCATAATGAAATACAAATGATTCTCTCGATAGGAACATCGGGGTACAATACACTTCGAAGTTACAATAATTCAACAATTTCTCTTCTAGTGTAGCCAACTGAGCTCTATAAAAAATATTCTTCTTTGATACCTTGGAATCTTTTGAAGAAATCATTCTTGATTAAAGTCTATTTTGTCGAAAAATATGACTTCTTCCACTGTATGTACTAATTTTATGTGTTTCCTTCGAGCTTTGAAATGTGGTTCACAACCCCCAAGCGGGGCTGCTACGTCCATTGGAAGAAATCACGGGGGGCCCACTCGAAGGGGCTGTTGCTGCCTTCCACACACTTGGGGGGACGTGGCAGAAATATTCAAGCCACTTGGTGTGTCCTTGGGGGCAAGTCTCGAGTCAAGGCTGTCACCTTGTTCTTGACTCCTCCGTTTAGGCCAACTCCTAACGAAGCCAAGGGGGGTAGACTCTATTAAAAGAAAATCTATGGGTTTTAGTCTACGAAAGAAAAGACTAAATCTAGGAGTTAATATGAAATTGATTAAATAACGCAACGGACTATTGCAAGAAAGAGATCACATCAACAACATATGACAATGTAAGCATCATTCACGACATTTTGCAATAATTGATTTAAGCACTGAAAGTAAAACAGACCAGTGCCGATGAATATGGAGTGTTGTGTCGTGTAAGTATTGCAGTTGTCTCATTGGCCAGTTTTAAAATTATTAATGAGTAATTAAGGGCGTGGGTTAATTGTGGGTTTGGCCCAATAAGTCAAGTCCCTTCGAATTGAGTGCTAAAGCGGTAACACCGAGTGTCCAATGGAGCGAGGATGAACCTGCTTGGAGTAGCCCCCTGATTCTGTAGTAGTTACCTTTTGCAACCTCCCGAGTTCTTGAGAAAATCACTTGTGTGGATTTTCCTATTAAATCTAGTAACTCGTATCCCTTTCTGATACAACCAACTGATCAGACAAGTTGCAGCGATGTAGAGCATATGGGGAAGGAGTCTTGGTAAATTTTTAAGGATTTTAAACTTGTGTTCTTGTTAAAAATAAAAAACCTCCAGGAATCTCTTTTGGTCCAAATGGGCCTCAATCGAGAAAGCGAAGAGGGGTTGATTTTAGATAATAGGAAAATGCAAAACACAACTCACGGATTGTCTAATTAGTCCTACCACGCATCTCTTTCCCCTTTAGGGTCAATCAGGAAGTCGTGGGGTAAGTAGTATGATTACTTTGAATTCGTAAAAGATATTGAAATGCTTATGATTCAAAGTATACAATGCTACTTCTTGTCCGCCGATTGCACACCAGCAGCAGAAATCTTTCGAAAGCTGTCTCCTCACTTAAGAAAGTGGGAGAGGTGTGACCTTGGGGGCAAGCACAGAGCCAGGTCCTTTCACCTACTCCTAACTCCTCCGTTTAGGCTAACTCCTATTGAAGCCAAGGGCGGTAGTCCCTACAAAAGAGTTTCTACGGCTCTTAAGTTGTTAAAGTGTTTTTAAAAGGTTGCGGATGCGGATGGGTGTTGTTTAGGAGTTATGGTGATTAAATGTGTTTGTTTATTATGAACTTGACGCATAAGATAAAGCAATCCACGTTGCTATCAAGAGAATTAAAAGATGAACAATAATTTAAGACTTTATAAAGATGCATTCATAGATAGAAATTAAAATGTTCCAAAGACAAATGATCCAGATATAACAATTATGCATAATATAATAGACCAGTGCCTTTATGGAGTCAGAGTACTGCAATGCGTAAAGAAATTAATAGCAAGTCTTGAAATAAAGCTAGTGAATATTAAGTTGTGCAAGTGCTCTTGGTATATTTTAAACGTTTTTAAGTGGTCTTGCTTATGGTGTCAACGAAAGTTTGTCAAGAGTCGGGAGGATGTTCCAAGTTTAAACTGTTGAAGACATGACGGCCCGCCCAGTATCCCAAGCTGGTATCGCGAAGATTGACTAGCTAGCTGAGAAGCTTAGACAGCGGGGAGTTCCGGCGCCTCTACTAAAAAGAACTTAGGAAATTCTCTACAACGCCGGTGCGTTGGTTATGGGGTTTAAATTTTATTGTGTTTCTCTTGCATGATTAAAAATCCAATGCCGTTTCTGGGTACTCTAATTTTGAAGTCGGTCAGAGCATACTCCGGCAAGGAGACAACGAAGTTAATTAATTCTGGGGGAGTGAGTTGCAAATTTTATTAAGTCGATTAATTAAGACTCTTCGACGGAGAGCGCTCTTGACTTTGTCTTATGACAAATGTTCAAGAGACTTAGCTCATCTAAATGCCTAATGCAAGGATATGCAAGTTTAACTATGCTCCCCGGTAGAGAGTGCTCTTGATTTGGGTTATGACAAGTTCAAGAGACTTAATTAATTAATTGATTAACTTTTAAGAAAAAGAAAGCTAAACTACCCAAGAGTCTCTTTCAGGCTTTTTAGGCCCTAATCGGGAAAGCATGGGGGTAAGTAAAATTATATCAAAAAAAGTAAACAGACTTTGCATTCAGCTAAGTAAATAAACAAAGAAATCTTTTTACTTTTATATTTTATGAATGATGAAATAATCAGAAATAAACTACCTTACTTTGTTGAAAACCAAACTTCTAATGATTATGAAATTATTTTATCCTATTCTACCTTTAACATTTTATTAAACAAAAAATACAAGCATGACAAAGGGACAATACAAGCTTCCTCCAAATGGGGGAAGAGGGGTGTGGGAGCTGTAATCCCACTCGCTCTTTATTAACATTTTCCAATATTTTTGATATGTTTAGCCTCTTCTTGAATGAGCAAAGGTGAGAAAGGGAAGAAAGAAGAGGGAGGTGTTTTGGTCTTTTTTGCTCTTTGTTTGCTCCTTACTTGCTTATGGCCTTTGGGCTCTCTTTGACTTGCCTGAAAATGAGAGCTTTGAACACTAACTTGTTATAATGTTAGTCCAAAAATAAAACTAGATCTATAAACTCAATCAAAAAATAAGCCAAACTTCTATACTGAAATCGGAGGAAAGCAGAAAGAAGAAGAAGCTATGGAAAAGAGAAGATAAAAGGGAAAGAGAGGGCAAACTAAGGTCAAAAGAAGGCTGAAAACTAAGGTGAAAAGAGGGCTGCAAACAAGGCAAAGAAGGCTGCAAAAGAAAAGAAAGAAGGCTGAAAACTCAGGCCAAAAGAGGGCTGCAAACTATAAGGAAAAAGAGGAAAAAAGGGCAGCGAAAGAGGTGAAGAAGGAGGCTGCAAAAAGGAAGTGAAAGAAGGCTGCAAATTACAAGAGAGGATAGCCAACAAGGGCATACGGTTTGGTGAATGATAGATCACTTTAGCTCAAACCTTGCCTAACGCAAGAAAATCAGAAAATTTTACTTTGAAAGATGAATAAAAGCAAGAAGAAAATAGTCAAACTTGTGGATTTTTTTAAGGACACTTGGATCTTGTAAAGCATGTCATTACCGGAAGTTTGTACTTGACTCCAAAAGAAGAGGATGCAGCTGAGCTTGAACGTCTGCTTGGTTGGATGGATTGATCTGCAAAATAACAACTCATAGACTTGCCAAACAATGGATTAGATCATGTATTGTTCACAAATTGAAATATAAAGTAGCATGAAATATGACTGAATAAACAATGCTTCTTTTCAATTTCTAAAAGTAAAGCAATAAACAACTAACTTGCAAACCACAAATACCTGTTCTTATGTGCTTACAGAAGCCTTCTAAAGCATAGATTCATAATCTTAAATAGACAAGAAAGAGAAGAATTAGAACAAAATCACCTCATCCATCAAGTGCATTCATCCCCAATGTCACACCATATGAGCCTCCAAAGCCTTAATTTTATTCCAATGGTTGCATAAAAGAAACAAGCATTTACAAAGTTTCACCAGAGTTTCTCTACACAAAATATCCACCCTGATAGAGCTGAAGGAGCCTATATTTATACAATGAATGAAGAACAAAACCCTAAAACCAAAAATTCCTGACCTAACCGGCTTGGCATCTAGCTGAGAGTCCAAACCTAAAGATGAAGAGCTAAGAGTGAGGGGAGGCCTCCACTCCAAACCTAAACATCCAAATCCAACGACTGAAAGTACCCACACGTGTGAAGGCGCATCCTTGAGAAGATGAGGGCGTGAGCTTGAGGATGGAGGCGTGAGGGTTGAAGGAGGAGTTAACAGGTGTTGCTAGGTGCAAAAACCCTTAGGGTTTGCACCAATCCTTCATTTCAGTTATTGCACTACTCCGTAATTATCATCACACCAATCCCTTCCTTCCAAATCATCAAATTCGTGAGTTTAGCTGGAGATGACAAGATTGCTAACTGAATGTATCTTTAATGCTCACTAAATGCTGACTGAAGCCGAGTTCTGTTAACTCCAATCATCATAAATGCCCAATGCCATATCATTTACCCTTTTATTTTATTCAATTTGGTTAATTTTGGAGAGTTTTTGATTTTCTCCAAAATATTCATTTTTAATATTTTAATTAATAATTTCTCCGTAAATGACTTTTTTGAGAAATTATTAATTATGAGGTCGAATGAACTTTTGAAACTTGGATCTGGCTAGCTGGCTAATCAAGAATGATTTTTGGCTTAAGGTTAGAGGCTTCAATCACTGAATTCGGGTTCCGGATGACTAACTTATTACAAATTGAATTTTTCCATTGAAATTATGGAAAAATTTAATTAAAAAACTTAGGAAAAATTAAAAAATTAAAAAATTAAAAAAATAAAAATAAAATTTTTGACGCGTCCGGTAAAAATTTTTCGGAAAAACTTTGAGGGTCCTAGTGACTTAGGACATGACCATAATCTATTATAATAATGTCTAGTAGGTTTATATATACTCAGTTGAGCTCTAATAACCCCCCAAGGCCCAGAATTCAAAATCGGGCAATCCAACTTTGGAGGAAGCGGGAGAAAACCTCGTTAATTATACTCGGCTATAGGCAAAGAATAATTGTCAAGGGAAAAAAACTCCCTGGAATACCTTAGTTGAAATTATACGTCTTGTTATCACATATATAGTAGCTAAGCTACCATATTCTATTTTTCAGACACAGTACATTTTTCAGCCAGATCTCTTACATATGAGATGCCGAGATGAGAAGTTTTGATGGATCATTATTATATTAGTGGACTATTGTACTCTCCCATGTCAGGACTGAGTCTCAAGACACTCAGATTTGAGGACCGATGTAGCCATTTATGTCATTACAGAGCAGTCATTGATGCCCAGTTTTATATCAGTTCTTTCTCATTGGACAGACGGTGTCTCAGATGGATTATATTGCATGATTATGACTCAGCTTTTTATATTGTGTTATGGTTATTATTATTCTTATACTGATTTTTGTGACATGTATTAACTTGTAGTATCATGATCTGGCGGTCATAATTATATGGACTTGAATGTATTTTGTACTATGTATTGATGTCCCTACTTAGACTTGGAAGTTCCTGATCTATACTTATTGGTTTTACCTTTCTTAGGGAGAATAGAGATAGTCATTCCCACCATTGTTTTGGCTTGTTAGTGTTGGCTCCATCATTCATTATCTTCACCCATCCATTACCTTCTAGTTTAGTTTTCAACCCGACTGACTTCTTGACTTATGGCATGGAGGACCTTTTTTTCCCCGCTAGAACTTTTGTTGGACAAGCCTCCCTGTTTATATTGTGTCTTGGCTCTGAGTTGGTGACAAAACTTGCTTTTGGTAAGTTGGATTGTATGCCTAAATCATTTTGGTCGATTTTCCCGATGTTTGGCATTGTGCAGAACTCCCCTTGTTCACTTGAGATGTTGTTGGCAAAAACTGAAAGCTCATGTACTACCTGTATTGAAAATATTGAATATGCGTCCATGGAAAATGAAAATTATAAAACTGTGTTTCTTAACATATGTAAAGAGGGAAAGATCAATGAAATGCTAAAATACCCTTGAAGAGTATAAGAAAAGGTCCAAAAAAAGCAATGGTTAAAAATATGCTATATCAAAATATTGCTGACCTTATAAAAATACATGTCCCGGATGAAAGCTACAATTAGCTGTGCTTTTAAGCACTGGTGAAGTCCTAAAGGGTCATATAGGCCAAAAAGACCATGGAATAAAATGATGATCCTATTGAACTTGGATCAAGCTTGATGTAGTCATGATGCCTAAGTTGAATAAGCACTCTCTAAACAACTCACCCATTTGTGAGGCACTGCCATTCCTTGTGTTGTTGTTTGTCCGACATTGGTTATAGTGAGTATTCCCTTTCCATTATCCAAAGTGTTATGATGTTGAGAAGGAAGTCATCCTTTGCTTTAGCTTTGTAAATTTCATCCTTCACCCTTCGCTAGCAAATTGACTACAGCTATGAAATGAATATAGTCCTGAAAGTCTAGTCTGAGTAATAATAAATAAAGCCTTATATATGTATTGGTTGATGTACCGCCAGTGAAATGACTACTACTTGTTGTGATTGTTGCTTGAATGAGTTGTAGAGCATGTCTTAGCCTTTTAACACTTGCAGTAGATGGATGATAGTCTGAGTTATTATTGGTGTCTGATCATTTACAGATGGTTATATTGTTTATTGGATATGGTTGATGATCAGATAGAGACCTGTGAGGGGTATGAGTATACACCTTAGATGGATTTGGACTCTCTGAGTCTAATGAGACATTTTATTTCTAGTTCTGGGCACTTGCAGATACGATCAGGCTCATTCTGCCTTTCTGATGCAGTTTTTCTTCACAAGTTGATATGTCTGAGCAGGGAGATGTTTCAATTGGATCTCCTAAGGCGTTGTATGGGCATAGGGGGTGCAACCACTTGTTTGTACCATAGTACCCCCATCCCAGAGAGCTTGGTGGGCTGAGTTTGACAACGTAGGCACCCTAGGAGGCTGTTTTGGCAGGTTCACGTTTCCCGAGGCATATTAAAAAATGATCAAATGGTTATTGAAGAAATCGATTTGGGCTACTGAGGCAAGGAAATGACATGGGATGAGTCATAATGATGAGAGTGATGTCCTCCACACCTTCTCTAGCAGTTGCAGCGCCCGATTGGGCCCACACTTATTTTTGGGCACTTTTATATTATTTTCTGGAGCTTTTGGGAGGCTCACGATTTCCTCAAGGAGGCACAAAGTCAAATAATTGAAATATTATATTATTTTATTGTGCTATGGGGACACCAAGAGGGAGTTAGTCAACACTCCTTGGACCCACCATGTGTTTCATTTATTTCTTGTTGAGTGGGGTACCCTCTTTATGGGTGATTTAGTCCACTTTGGTA
>LPNX010778433.1:377766-414551 GCA_001517045.1 Pseudotsuga menziesii | reverse complement strand
TTGGTTATGAAAAGCAGGAGAAGTGGGGGCTTAGGTAATTAAAGCAACACTTTTATTTTCCTGCTACAATCTTCACATTTAAATTTTCAGTCCAAGATCAAATACCAGCACCTCCCATAAGGATGTCGCTTGGTGATCTTGTTGATAGCTTTTTTAAAATAAACATTGCATCTTAATCACCCAAGACTTAAAATTAACCCATAAAATTAACCAACAAAGCTTCTCTATTTCCTGCTCCTCTACTCGGTTATCACCCTTCGGGGTACTCGCGAGATACGACAGGGGATAAAGGAGTCGTAGTTTAATAGGCATCCATCTAGCCATTTTTCCTGTCAACTAAAAACAGTGACCTCAGGAAGCTAGAAGGGGAACTAGACCGTGGGGGGTTTCTAGGCGCTTTGACGTCCTCCTTGTTGAGCACCGGGGCATTGGGGTTTGACCTGTGAGCTACGGGTGGGCTTTGCTCCCACTTTGTTGAGCGCAACAGCATTCCCTCTTTGGCTTGAGAAGTACTAGATTGGGGTAGTCACACCACCAATTCTAAAACTAAATTTCAAGAGGAAAAACTCTAATAAAATTTACTAAAACGAACCAAGAAGCATTGCAAAACGTCCTACAAACATTGGTCCATTTTTATCTTTGACTTGCTGTTCAAGGTTTTACTACAAGCACTTTCACTCTTATCTTATTTGCAAGCTTTTCACTTTTCAATTACAAGTATTTACTTTCAGCTTTGCAATTGTTCATATGGTGAATGCTTAACCTTCATTAACTGCTTCAAGTAATTTAACTTGAAGTCTTTCCTTTTTAATTTACTGTTGAGCACTTTTCTGCTATCTTGTAAATCTTGTTCATTTGTTTATATTGATAGATCATCTGTATATTGCTTAATATCTTGGTTCCTTATTGTTTATAATTGTATCATTCATTCATCTCGTTGTACAACACCTAAGCTGTAGTTTAATTATAACTTAAAATCTCAAATTCATTTGTAAGTTTATAAAGTTGTAATCCACCTTTAGACTCCATTTGTAATAGGCACTGGTCTTTATTTATCTCAAGGTCTGCTTGTCATTAAAAGAAATCTGTGCATTTGCATGCTACTTGTCATTCCTTAGATATTATAAAGTCTTAGCCTTAGTCTTAATAAAAGATCCCTTTAATTAATTTGTAATTAATTAATAAATCTGGAACTTAGTTTTCCTGTAGGGACTACCCCCCTTGGCTCTGTTGGGATCTTGCCTAAACGGAGGAGTTGTGGACTGTGGTGACGGTGGTCCCCAGCTCTCACTTGCCCCCAAGGACACACATAGCAGGTTGTGACTTTCCTGTGTCTTAAAGTGTGAATTAGGCGGCAACAGGTACTTTATGGTTATATTGATCTATGTATTGTTGAGCTCATCTCAACCATTGATTAGAACATTTTATCTTTTAATCTTAGCCACTCGTTTTGAAAGTGGTTAGGATTCGGTTATGATTGTGGTTCTCTCATTTCTATTTAAAGGAGAGAGCTTCTCATTTGTAAGGGGTCTTTTGGATCTTGGATCTGAATAATAGAAAGACATTTTTGTGGATATTTTTAGGATCTGCTTTGCATCTGATGTTCTCAAATGGTGATTGGATAGTCTTATGCTTCCTAGCATTGTGGAAATTCTTGTGAGATCTATATTTTTCTGCTGTCATTGTTTTGCATACAGGAGGGCGTTTTGGCTGGAGCGTTTTTGCAGGGGGGCCTCAACTCGCTTGGTTTTCTTCGTCTTGGATCAGGGGGTTTTCATTAGTTTCATTGTGATCTATGATTACTTTGTTTTACTTTCTTGTAGCATTTGGTTTCTTTATCTTGTATTAGCAAATATGATATTGTTGACGTTTGCTCATGCTGCGTAGGGGGCGCATTGGTGGCTTGTGTCTTACATCCTTCATAGAAATCATTTGGATCTTCCAAAATTGATCGAGATAGCAAGGATCATCACTGTTAAATACTTATACAAGCATTTCCAGGTAATATCTAATAGGTAAGTCTCTTCTCTTCAGATCTTAATCCATTGTACCTTGCTTTACTTCAATTTTTCTGAAAACTCCTAAAATACTAAAAACCCTAAAAAGGACTAAATCCGGGAATCGTCCGATCTTTGGCCAAACCAATTTTGGGTTTCATAGATCGGGCCTCCTCTTCACTAAATCTACTACAACGCTAGTCAAATTCCTGTTGGTTTGACCTAGATCTGATTTTTAGCCAGAAAACTACATAAACCCCCACTGAAAATTTGACCTGCTAGGTTTTGACTTTTTCTGATTTTTGACTTCACAGACGGATAGATCGAGTCCCACACAGTCCAAATCACCCTCAACGTTGTCCAGATTCATGGCAGTTTGACCTAGATCTGAGTTTTTGATGAAACGGCCCTAGCGCCCTCACTGAAAACTGGATTTTTCCGGAGTTTAATTTTTCTGAAATCTGACAGGCTAGGATGATAGATCAAGGCTTTAGCACTCTAGAACACCCCCAACGCTGAGCTAGTTTCTTCCAGGTTGCCCTAGATCTGAAAAACTGGTTTTCAGCCCCCTAGCCCCCCCCCCTCATCAGATTTTGACTTTTCCAGATTTGATCTTTACTGAAATTTTCTGACTTGGGTTTGTAGATCAGGCTACCCTAATCTCATTTCCCCTCTAACTCTGAGTTGATAGCCTCTGGTGGCTCTAGAGCTGTAGATCTGTCTCTCCAAGCCCTAGCGCTAGCCCTCCTTCTGCTGGTTTTCCTGTAACCTGAGTCTTCCAGGCCAAATCCTTTTCTGGGTCCATAGATCAGGGTATATCCTAGGTGGGTTTACTGAAACGTTGTGTTGATGCTGAATCCATTGCCCAATGCATTAAAGGCACTAATCTCCTATCTCTAGCGCTAGCCCTAAATTGAGGTTACTCCCATTCTCTTTGCCAACATTTATTGATAACTCAAGATACCTATCTTTCATTGAGTCTGTCTCCTTGGTACTAGACAGTCCCAACTGTGTCTTTGCTCACCCTGTCACAGTTACGTTTGCCAAGACAGTGGTCATCCCCATCAGTTGCTAGTATTTAAACTCTAGAGCTAGGGTTTCCATTCACCTTGCACCTTATGTACCTTGAAGCCCCATTTGATCTGTTTTGGTGTCTAGGTCTGATCTCTCCTATCGGGAACAAATTCGGGTCTCCCCCGTTGTTGTCTTGGACTAGGATAACATAAAGTGAAGGCTGCCTTGATTGGTGTGACAACCATCCATTTGGGAGTCTTGGCAGTCTTGGTTCCACCCCTTAGTTGCTTGCCCCTCTACCATCCATCCTGGATCCACCTCACACAAGCAACTACAAGGTTGGTGATAACATTTTGGCGCCGTTGCCAGGGAGGTAGAGGCCTACCTTGGTTCAACATACCTCACCTTTCCCTACGACATATCATTTTTTGGTGAATTACTTGTATGGTTCACCTGGCGACTCCACCTTGCGACTCCACTGAGGATTGTACCCAACATATTAATCTTAAGTTCTTAGAGCATACCATAAATCATAATGAATTCAGATGTATTTCTGAGGCACATGAAGGAAGTAACCAAAAACATGATTGAAAATACAAGAGAAATAAACGAAAGGGATAGATGTAGGTCAGACTACAGGTATGAGAATCATTATTCCTTTTTCAGACACAGTACATTTTTATTCCTGTGTCTGAAAAACACTTTAGAAGAGTCTTTGGACAACACAAAAAAAATACCAAAAAAAAAATCTAAGTTAAAAGTTAAAAAAAGTAAGAAATTTAACCAAGGATCTTAGCTTTTCTATTGGGTAGCCAATGCAATGTGCACTTTAGATGCTAGATTTAACTTTCAATAAAGAAAGACTTTTCACTTTAAACAAGATTTTGATTTGGCTTAAAACTGCTTATAAAAAATGAAAGACTTTTACTGCTAGATCTAGTTTTTAAAGAAAAAGGACTTGAATCTTTTTCTTAAATGAAACTAAATCTATGCATACAACTCCTATATGTTCAGATCTAGAAAGATATCAGCTTTGAAACAACATATCTAAAATATAAAAGTCAAGTAACCAAGGAAGTGTTGATAAAAAATGAGAAAGAGTGAAGAGGTGGCTTGGTGCCCAAATGATCAACCGTGGAGCTTTCCGGTGGAATGTTGAGGGACTATGCCTTTGAGAAAGTTTGGAGAAAGAGAGGAAGCAAACTAGATCAATGCCCTCTCCAAGCTAGGAACCTGCAACTAATCCAAAGGCTTGTCAAGATGCTTGTGAGATCTGGTTAATACATAAACAGAGATGTTAGAATAACATGCATATAATCTTTTAAAGCATGTTAAATCTAGATCTCTAGACATGCATAAAAGAAAAAGAGATAGCCAATAAACTTATTAAGAAATTCCTTTCCTACCAAGATCATAATAAACTTATTAACAATCTTTTAGCACTGGATCCACAATATCAAAATAAGCAAATTATGAACACATATGTCATATACAGGTTACCTCAGTGAAACATGGCAATGCTCATCCACACATAATAACATGACACCATCTTGCCTCCAAAGCTTTCTTTTATTCTAAGCAACAAAAATAATCACAATATTACAACATCCAAGAGCAATTCTCTATCCAACTCGAGTTTGCTTGGAAGAGAGAAAGGTTGCTTTATTTATAGCTAGAGCCAAGCCCCTGGGGGGCTACCAACACTGAAGATACACTCAAAGTCATACCGAGCTTAACTGAGTTGAATTGCAGAGGTGATTGACACCTTTCTCAGTTAACTCACAAACAGACTGGCAACACAGCCAATCAATCTCCCCAAAATCCACCCGCCAAGATCTATCGGCTTCCTTCACCTTCACGCGTGAGCTTCCCAAATTTGACATGGAGACGTGGGTGATGTAAATAATGCATGCGATAGCTATCAAGGTAATAAACCATAGTTTTAGGAAACAAATAACGTGAACATATAAGTGGGGAGGGGTCCACCCCCTTTCCCCACTCACTACCAACAAAAAACCAGTGTGAGCCTCACGTCATCCATTATCCACGTGATCTTTATTTTATGAGCCACACTTTTAATCAAAGTATAAGAACAAATAAGCCCAAAGTGGGAGGGTCCCACTCCACTCTCCAACTCTAGCTTCTACCAAACACTAGCGTGGAGTCTCCATGATGTCACCCAATCTCCACGTGAGCTCCATTCATTAAAATAAAACTTAATATTATTGTTTTAATAAAGACTTAAGTTTGAAAGGAGATCGTGAGGCTTAGGGAGACCCATGCCATGTCACCCCACTCAAAAATATTTTAATTTTTCACTTTTTCAAACTTTGACTATGGTGCCAATTTGCTGAAATTTAGCATTAAAATGCTTTTCTGATGCATCTTTAGCTGAAAAATGCCTTATGGGGTGTTCCGGCTACTCGACTAATGTGGAAAGTGATCCCTAGGGTAAAGTGGATGATCCAGGTGTGAAAACGAGTGTCCCCACGTTAGAAAACGGACTCTGTATTTGACTTTTATTACATTTTGAATTTTTCTAATTAAACCATTAAAAAATGGCTTAATTTTGCGGAAAATTTTTATTTTCTCGGAAACTGATGAAACTCTAGGGAGACCTAGCACATGTCCATACGACTCAAAATCAATGCCTAGCATGCTGAAAAAGACTGACATGAAGGCTCTAATAACCTCCTAAGGCCGAAACACTAAGACTACCCCAACTTTGGAGGTGTGAGTGAAAAACTCATAAATTATTAGTTGTTTATTCAACGACCAATAATAACCGAGAGAAAAAACACTTTGGGCTCGTCAGCTTGATGCCTAAGTCCGAGAAGCCAAGCCTTTTATAAAAAATTAAATGCTAGGACATTTTTAACAATTTCCCCAAGGGTTTATGAACATGTGTTTACAAACAAATATCAACAAGTTCCCAGATGAAGGCTGAATGACTTCTGAATTCTGAAAGGTGAACAAGTGTATGTTCTCATCACCCAGCTCACTTGATAATACCGACTAAGTATGACTTAGTAGGTAACAGGGGCCACACCACGTTTGCTCTGATTATGGAGCTAACTCGATGGGGACATCAAGTGAGGCCCTTATATAGCAATGTATAGCCACTTGGGGATTTGACCCCGAGACCTTCCACTCACAACTTACAACACTCAACCACTTGAGCTAGCTCACCAGGCTACGTTGCCTTTGAGCTACATGGAAGCATACTTGTTTTTTTCATCTTTGTTATTAATGCTAGAAATCAGAAAATCTTCTTTTGCCTTGATAAATTATGTTACATTGTTCTTTTTGTTCTTGTTGTTTTTGTGATTCTTATTAACTCTTTTTTTTGAATTATGTTTTCTGTTTTTGCAGCTCACTATGGTTACAAGCAGTTTTTTTCTCTAGTTTGACATGTTTTTGAGTTTTTCTTGAAATTCTTTCGTTAGATCAACATGCTTAGATCAAAAGCTATATTAAATATAGCTTTTGATTTTCTTCTAGTTCATCTAATCTAAAATTAACATCTATTCTATCCCCCTTTTTTTTGTTTTGGGTAGAGGACTTCTTCGATTATCTTAATTGTCTTAACTTCTTGCTATAAAGCTCAATAAATTCTAGCTTGTATTGTCAAACATATCGTACATACTAATTATACTTCTGTTGCCGCCTTTCACGCACTTGGGGGGAATCAACGCAGCATAAATATTCAAGCTGCCAAGTGCGTCCTTGGGGGCAACTCTCGAGTCAATTACTGTCACCTGAACCTGACTCCTCCGTTTAGGCAACTCCTAACGAATCCAAGGGGGGTAGTGTTGGACATTGGGTTTTGTTGTCGCCCGAAACTGGCACACGAGTGCTGAAGCCTAAAATGCGAGTGCGTCGACTCAGTGACAACTCTCTCTCTCGAGTCCAATGTCACCACACCCCTCTCTCCTCGCTTCAAGTTGGCTCTTCTCCAACTCTAGGGGGTTTCCCTAAGGTACGATCGCTAAGGCAGGTGCAGCTAAGGGAAAGGTGATCTGAAGAGGCTGCCTTAGAGAAACGTTTGTAACAAAAAGGAAAAGGATTGTGCTTGATGGAAAGGATGGGAAGGGACGATCAGTCCTCGAGGGAAGACTAGTGCCAGTACCAGAAGGGAGGATGGAGTCAAAAGGGGACTCAGAGAGGCATTGCGTTTCACAGGAGGGAGAGTAAACCTGTACGTTCCACAATCAAAGGCAAGGAGAATGGAAGTATAACTGACTACTGTTCATTACTCCTAAGACCTTGAAAAGAACAACGCTGACAAACAAGTTGACAATCGCAAATGTTTGTCCAATGGGCTAGATTATAGCCTTCTATGCTAGGCTTGGTCTATAACTCATGAAAAACACATAACCACGACAAAGATGCCCAATATATGTCCGAAAAACCCAACATGACTTTTTCTTTATTCAACTCTGGGTAAAAATCCTCCCAACCAATTTTTCCATCCTTAGGGCCAAAACAAAAATGGCTTAGATAGCCTTACAATGAAACAGGTTACCCTCACTAGAGCCTGCGAGAGTCATAGACATCTCTGCCAAATGTTAGAGTTACTTGCAGTAAACAATCTGATAAGAGAGAGAGACTGATTTAGTTTTAGACTTACGACTTCCAGCTCAAAGTTCAAAACTTCCAAGTGTAAAGTTTCTTCTACATAACTGATAGGGAAACTCGAATAACACTCTAAAAGTGACAAAAAATCTGTCTACGTGGAAGACTCTATGGCCACCGAATGCAATCGGATCAATCAAACAGAGTGGCTCTTTCCACGTGGAACCACAAATCGTAACCTTCAGCCAGTTTCAACTGAAAACGTGTCACCAGATGATGTTCTCCTTGGCTGTCGTAGGTGGATGGAGCCTCTCCATGACTATCAGCCGAGACAAGTTTTAAAACTGCTAGCAACTACAGAATGAACAAAAGACGACCATGCAAACTGCTCCTAAAAATGTGAGCTCCACCAATTTGTCACGATGGGTGCCACGCCACTTATCAAAAAATCGGATTCATTAAACTGATATTGTTCTGCTCGGCTGCTAATAGAGTGACTGACTCATAGGTGAATCGGAGCTACCCAAAACACGAATCCGTGTGGCAGCTCCAAACTCCACAGAATCGTGAAGATGCTCCCAATGGCTGCCTGAAGACATAGAACAAATGCTGCACAAATCACAAACCGAAGGACAGCCGAGCACGATGATGAGCAATCACCTACTAGGATATAATGTGGACTTGTATCAACTGTTGAAGGAAATCGCGGATTTCTCATTGGCTGTCAATGGGAGAGATGAGAGGGTAGTTGTGCTAGCCACTGCAGAGAACGCAACTAACACCCACGTAATAAAAACGCCCGCTGACTGAGTGGAAATATCATTTGACGGAATCTTAGAATGAACAGGTGCCAATCGTGACAAGTCTACCCTCCAAATCACTAGTAAATCGAGCCACAACAAGAAGTCGTGATTTCCACCAATGTGTCTCTTCTTTCATGATTAGTAGAGAACCTGCTGTCAATCGCTCTAAGGAACAGTCATCGCTCTCCACGATTTTGTCCTCCAAGTCATCTGCTCTCACAAATTCATTAGTCGAGTGAACATCCATCTCTGTAAACCAGATGGGAAGCCCTAGAATAGACATTGCATTCAGAGCAGTGTGTATAATGGAACCAACAAGGTATGTAATATGGCCCCGTGTTCCTATCCCTCCGACCGGTGCATTAAGAAACTGGCAACAAGAATATCAATGCCAGCAGGTGGCCCTTCCAAATAGGCTATTGCTTTTGCAGGTTCAGAGTTCAGAAGGAACTTTCCCTGCAATTGAACCCATTCCTTTGAAGGTGCTTGCAGTCTACCCATAGTAATATATTATTGACGTAGATCACTGGTTTGGACCCATATAGTGGCTAGCACCTTTGCAGAAGCAAGGCTGCTAGAGATACGAACCATTGTTGATACTTCATAAGCGGATTTTCTTTTTAGACGCACAGTTATGTCTTGTTGAATTCCTTGCCAACCTTGTGTTCGATCTGCTGCAAGCAAAATGTTGGCCACCTAATGGAAGAACTTCTCCTTGAGCCATATCACAAAGCACAATATTACAGGCCCTTCCAGTCCAGTGATTAAGTCTGTTACACCCATGTTGAATACCAAACAATGCATTCAGTTCATGTTCATCTTTGATTTCATTCTTCATCAACCATTGCATGAGTAGATTCTCCAATTGCTTCTCTGCAAAGTTTTTCAGATGCAATTGAAGAATGATAATTGGGCTCTTCTTTTGACATGTTTATTGATTTGAATGCTCTTTGAAACATGAATACCTCTGCTGCAGCTTTCATGACAGGGAGATCAGAATCTGAACCTGTTATGATGCCAATATGTAAAATGCCATTTCCAGACTTTACTGCCCAATCCCTTCTTGAAGCTTTAGTAGATGATTCTGGATACCATGTACTTTTATTGCCAAAGATTTCATCCCGGTCACCTCCATCTATTATTGGTTTAATGCATGATTTAACTATGTCCATGGAAGGTCCTGCAATAGTCATGTGGCCTATCTTACGTTGCTTTCTCATTTCAAGTTTCTCATACCGGCGAACACTTGCACCAGAAAGTGATACAACCTTTCTCATGAGTTGATGGGCTATAGAGAAACCCTCTTCTCCCTCTTCTTCACCAAGCAAATTATACATAATGGCAGCTGGTACTTTCATAGATGCACCAAGTGGAAGACCAAGAACAGCTGGCAAATGCTGCTTAAATTGTGAGACATAACATGCTTCAATTGTATGATGACCACAAACCAAGTCTGAGAAACATGTTACCAATTAGGTGGTAACATTTGGCTCCATGGGGGACGTGTGCTCTTGGAGAGAGCACATGAGAACACCAGCACCTCTGGGTATTCGCAGATCAACTCAAAAATCAAAATGAGAATGTGGTGGGATGGCTCAATTTACATCTGAAACCACATATTTATTACATAACAGGGAAAAACATACTGAAAACATTAAATGCTCATGCAAGAGCTTATTTTTCTTCCTACCTACACTAACATGAATCTAACACACGTTAGGTGTATGCATACAACCAATGAAGCCATTCCAGCATCTTCTCCATGCCAAATTTCATTTTTCTGAGCTTGGTTAGTGAAAGAAACAAAGATATACTCATCATAAGACAACTATGCCTTGCAATCTGCTCATGAATAAAGCTGAACTATAACATTAGATTGTTAGGATGTAAGAAATTATACCAGGAAGAATCATACTGTGCACAAGAAGCCTCTATCCACTGGTTGATAGGGCTCACATACAAACCTTCATTGTCAAATTGCTCAAGCTGATCTTCTATTACAACTGTGTTAGAAGGCTGTTCTGAAATGTCTTCAACCAAGGGTTCTTGTAATGCTCCCTCAATCAGATCTTCAATGGTCTGCTCTTTAAGCTCAGGATGGACCCCAGGGATGAGGGCACCATTTTCTTTAGCAATCTACCCAATCTCATCAACTGTTCCATCATGCTAGCGGAGGAGAAAACTCTTTAAAACTTTGCCACTAAATATATGGATTTATCCAAAAGGCCATAGAACCAGATTAGTGCACCCCCTTCCAACGTTATAGCAAAAACGACCATAAAATCATGCTCATGATGAACATTAAAATCAGCCATCAGTTTGCAGAGAGAAGCAATATGATGGGTGGTTGAAACACCATCATTTCCATAGAACTTGGGAAGAATGTCATGCACCTTCCCACGGTTGTAGCGGGCTGTAAGCTTTGCGCCAAATATCCCACGGCTTTTCCATATCATCATCCATAAATCAAAGAATGAGGTACTAAATCTGAAAAATGCATTTAGTCATACCTCATACTAAACTATGAAATCGCCAAGGTGAGCTTAAAGGCCTTCCAATGAGTGTGCTCACCTCTACACCCAATAGGATATTCAAATTTGCAAAAGGACGAGGGCTCTGTCCCTTCGTGAAGTCGCCATGTGAGAAGAAGAATTTCCAATGTAATCTCCCACAAATGTCAATGAAGCATAGTCTTCAAATTTCGGGAATTGGACTTCGTCCTCGGCCACGGTGCCAAAATGTTGTCACCCAAAACTGACACGTGAGTGCTGAAGCCCAAAATGCGAGCATGCCCGCTCGGTGACAACTCTCTCTCGAGAGGCAAATGTCACCACACCCCTCTCTCCTCGCTTCAGGTTGGATCTTCTCCAACTCTAGGGGGGTTTCCCTAAGGTAGGATCGCTAAGGCAAGTGCATCTAAGGGCAAGGTGATCTGAAGAGGCTTCCTTAGAGAAACATTTGTAACAAAAAGGAAAAGGATTGTGTTTGATGGACAGGAAAGGAAGGGAGGATCAGTCCTTGAGGGAAGACCAGTTCCAGTACCAAAAGGGAGGATGGAATCAAAAGGGGACTCAGGGAGGCTTTGCGTTTCACAGAAGGGAGAGTAAACTTGTACGTTCCACAATCAAAGGCAAGGAGAATGGAAGTATAACTGACTACTGTCCATTACTCAGAACTTGAAAATCACAACGCCGACAAACAAGTTGACAACCGCAAATGTTTGCCCATTGGGCTAGATTATAGCCTTCTATGCTAGGCTTAGTCTATAACTCATGAAAAACACATAACCACGACAGAGATGCCCAATATATGTCCGAAAAACACAACATGATTTTTTCTTTATTCAACTCTAGGGAAACATCCTCTTAGCCAATTTTTCCATCCTTAGGGCCAACACAAAAGTGGCTTAAATAGCCTTACAATGAAACATGTTACCCTAGATAGAGCCTGCGAGAGTCATAGACATCTCTGCCAAATGTCAGTTAACTCGCAGTAAACAATCAGATAAGAGAGAGAGATCGAATTAAATTTAGACTTACGGCTGCCAGCTCAAAGTTCAAAACTGCCAAGTGTAAAGTTTCTTCTACATAACTGACAGGGAAACTCAAATAACACTCTAAAAGTGACCAAAAATCTATCTACGTGGAAGACTCTATGGCCACCGAATGCAATCGGATCAATCAAACAAAGTGGCTCTTTCCACGTGGAACCACAAATCGTAACCTTCAACCACTTTCAACTGAAAACATGTCACCATATGGTGTTCTCCTTGGCTGTCGCAGGTGGATGGGGCCTCTCCATGACTGTCAGTCGAGACAAGTTTCAAACCTGCCAGCAACTACAGAATGAACAAAAGACGGCCATGCAAACTGCTCCTAAAAAATGCGAGCTCCACCAATTTGTCACGATGGGTGCCACGCCACTTATCAGAAAATCGGATCCATTAAACTGATATTCTTTTGCTCGCTGCTAATAGAGTGACTAACGCACAGGTGAATCGGAGCTACCCAAAACACAGATTCGTGTGGCAGCTCCAAACTCCAGAAAATCGTGAAGATGCTCCCAATGGCTTCCTGAAGACATAGAACAAATGTTGCACAAATCACGGACCGAAGGACAGCCAAGCACGATAATGAGCAATCGGCTACTAGGATATAACGTGGACTTCTATAGGCTATTGAAGGAAATCGCGGATTTCTCAATGGCTCGGCCCATGAGTTGTTCCAGACGTCATTTTGAAATGGTTGTCAATGGGAGAGATGAGAGGGTAGCTGTGCTGGCCACTATAGAGAATGCAACTAACACCCACATAATAAAAACGCCCATTGACTGAGTGGAAATATCATTTGACGAAATCTTAGAATGAACAGGTGCCAATCGTGACAAGTCTGCCCTCCCAATCACTAGTAAATCGAGCCACAACAAGAAGTCGTGATTTGAAGTCGTGATTTCCATTGATGCATCTCTTCTTTCATGATTAGCAGAGAACCTGTTGTCAATCGCTCGAAGGAACAGTCATCGCTCTCCACGATTTCATCCTCCAAGTCATCTGCTCTCACAAATTCATTAGCCGAGTGAACATCCATCTCTGTAAACCAGATGGGAAGCCCTAGAATAGACATTGCATTCAGAGCAGTGTATAAAATGGAACCAACAGGGTGTGTAATATGGCCCCGTATTCCTATCCCTTCGACCAGTGCATTAACAAACTGGCAACAAGAATATCTATGTCAGCATGTGGCCCTTCCAAATAGGCTATTGCTTTGGCAGGTTCAGAGTTTAGAAGGAACTATCCCTGCAATTGAACCCATTCCTTTGAAGGTGCTTGCACTCTACCCATAGTAATATATTGTTCACATAGATCACTGGTTTGGATCCATATGGTGGCTAGCACCTCTGTAGAAGCAAAGCTGCTAGATATACGTGTTGTCGCCCAAAACTGGCACGCGGGTGCTGAAAGCCCAAACCGTGAGTGTGCCGGCCTAGCGACAACTCTCTCTCAAGAGGCCAATGTCACCACACCCCTCTCTCCTCGCTTCAGGCTGGCTCTTCTCCAGCTCTAGGGGGGTTTCCCTAAGTTCGGGTCGCTAAGGCAGGTGCGGCTGAGGGCAAGGTGATCTAAAGAGGCTGCCTTAGAGAAACACAGGTAGCAAAAAAAAAAGAAAATGATTCAGCTTGATGGGCAGGAAGGTGTTATTCACTAATTTTGCACTTAGTTGGATTAGCTGAGGAGCTGCCGATTGACAAACATGTTCAATGTTTGATTCCAGTGTGTCAGTTGATTCGTCTTCATGTCTAGCAAATATTGGCTAGCACACGGAGTCTTCAGCTAACGGGATTTCGGCAATGAAACATCTGTCCTAGTCTTATTCAGAGTAAGCCATACAGGTTCACCACTTGTTCTTCATTCATTCATCAGTTATCTAGCATATGGTATAGATCGTTGCAGGGACACGTGTGCAGCCGAAAAAGGGGGGTTTTTAGCCGGAAAGCCCTAATCAGCTGTGGGGCCTTCAGATCTCAATTTCCTTCCGAAACTCAGGCACCATTCTCATCATCAGCATCATACTCCGGTACCCGCTGATTATCAGATCCATCCGTGCTCATCCGGAACAGTTATCAGCAGTTTCGGGATTCCAGGGGCGTGAGCAGCTGTCTCTCAGAAGCAAGTCGCTATCCTGCCTAGAGGACTCAAAAATCACTCTTGTATCAGGCATTCTCTCCGGCACGGGAAGGCTACCAGTCCTGCAAATCGGCAGCTTCATCGGACACCTCCTTCACTGATAGCGTCACCCTTTTCTGACTAGGGTTCTTGCTGCTGGGGGTTCACTAGGAGCAGAAGAGGTCTTCCCATCTCCGATCCAGTTCTTGGGGCTTGCATACTTTATCCGAAGCAGTTTCACCGCCTTATCAATGGTAAGTGTTCATTCTATCTCACAAACCCTAACCCTAATTTTTCCTATAAAATAGGGATTTTTGCATCGCAGTTTGCATGCCCAGTTGTATCAGCCTTTTTGCTTAGAGATAGAAAATATCGGGATTTGGGATATTTCATTTCCTCTGCTTTCTTCTCCATTTTGGTTAATGGTTCTCCCTCATGCCCTTTCAATGCTTCTAGAGGAATAAGGCAGGGGGATCCTCTATCCCCGTTCCTCTTCATAATAGCGGCTGAAGGACTTGGAAGACTGATCAAGAGCAGTCGAGTAGAGAATAAAATACGCGGCTTATCCTTAACGGAAGGAATGGACCCACAAACCCATCAACAGTTTGTGGATGATAATATGCTGATGGGCCCATCCTCAATACACGAAGCTAGGGGAATCAAATATTGTTTGAATACATTTCTCGGAGCCAGTGGCCTTGAAATCAATAAGGAGAAATCCCAGACCTACTTTTTCAACACTCCTAGGATCACTAAACGAAACATCCTTAGAATTTTGGAGTTTCAGGAAGGAACCCTCCCTTCTAAGTATCTAGGTGCCCCGATGGTAGAATCTACTATCAGACAGGTCTCTTGGAAAGAGTTGCTAGACAAGATCAACAAAAAGCTCAGCCTATGGACCTATAAAACCCTTAATTTTCCAAGTAGACTGATCTTGGTGAAGTCGGTCCTGCAGGCGATGCCAATGTATCTCTTTTCAGTCTTGGCAGCCCCAAAATCCATCTTAAAACAAATAAAAAATCTACCGAGACAATTCCTTTGGGGGGGCACCAAAGACATTAGAAAATGGCCTTTGGTGGACTGGCAAACCATCTGTACCCCGAAGAGTTTAGGAGGCCTGGGTCTCAGAGATCCCATGGATAATAATAAAATAATGAGTGCTAAGATCTGGTGGAGATGGATGAATTACCACGAAGAACCGTGGGCCAAATTGTGGCATTTGAAATATGCACCCCAATGGCCATAACAAACCTTGGTCAGGTTTGGGGAAGACCCCCCCGGATCCAGCATCTAGAAAACAGCTCAGGCAAATCGGGGGTTGGTGCAAAAACACAGTTTCTGGGAAGTCAGGAACGGTCAAAATGCAAGATTCTCAAGCAAAGCACTGAACCAAGAACCAGCTATCTCGTGTGGGGATGATACACCCCTTTTACGCTCTTTCCTTCAAAACAATGCAATGGCAAATGTGGCGGAATTCTGGGATCATAACATGGCTGATCAGAGGTTCAGAAGATGGAAGGACAAGAGATGGTGGCAAGACAAGGCACCAGGGGAAGACTTAGATAACTTCCTAGCAGAACTCTCCACGAAAAGATTCCCCTTAAGTGCCGAACCAGATAAGCTAAGGTGGGGGTATTCTACCTCTGGCAATTACAATCCAAAAGAATCCATAGGCTTGCTAATGGAAACCCTCAATGTAATCCCAGAAGCTAAGTGGAATAAAATCTGGAAGGGCGGTTGGTGGCCCAAAGTTTCTATTTTTCTGTTGGCTGGTTATTAAACGACGCATCCTAACTTGGGATAACTTACAGGCTAGAGGTTTTATTGGGCCATCCCGATGTTGCTTGTGCGAGGAGAAGGGAGAGACTATTAACCATTTGCTGGACGAATGCAGGGTGGCCACTGCCTTATGGGAGAGGGGGGTGACCATCTTCAAAAGAGACAACAGACACAGGGGAAGACCAGACCTAAGCATTGCAGAATGGCCCACTAATAGCTTCAAAAACAAAATTGTGAACCGTTTATGGGAACTTCTCTCTGGCTTCACAATTTGGGAAATATGGAAAACAAGAAACAAAAAAATCTTTGAGAACAAAGCAAGAAAACCAGAGGAGATGTGGGACTCCATTACAAGACATATGAAAGAAACTATAACCCTGCAGTCTTGGTCGCAGGAAGAACTCAATGCGAAAAGTAATGAACAGAGTATTCTGTAGGATTTTGGGGTTGATGAATTACCTCCAGACAACTCAATTGCTCGCCTGAGGCCGGTGCAAGTCTCCAGCCCGCTGTTCTGGACCCCTCCTCCCTTTGGAACCTTCAAATTCAATTTCGATGGTGCTGCTAAAGGTAATCCAGGACCAGCTGGATATGGAGGTGCAATTCGGAATTCGAGGGGCTGCATTATTAGCCTGTTCTGGGGCTCAATAGGGACAAACACGAATAACATGGCTGAGCTAGAAGGGCTAATCAATGGCCTAATCTGGGCTAAGCAAACCGGTAAACTCCTGCTGGTGGTGGAAGGGGACTCCCAAATCATCATCAACATGGCTCGCAAGCTCCAAGCAGGATCCCTCATGACTCAAGTTTCCAAAAATTGGAGATGGGAGAGCAGATTATCAACCCTCTGGCAGATCTTAGCAGGAGAGGAAGCCCTTTTGTTAACTCATGTCAAGAGGGAAGGGAACAGGGTAGCAGACGCCATGGCCAATTCAGGTGTGGAGAGTGAATTTTTATTTCATGCTTAGAGTAAGGACGACGAAGGCAAATCTCAGCAAGTCTGGAATGGGTGCTCCAAGGTGGCGGAGGAAGACGTGAGGCAAAACGAATCACGCCATGCATGCGAAGGACAGATGGCCCAGATCTAGGGCGCGATCCAATGTTGGAGTGTCATCATATAAGCTGGGCCCACCACTGCTGGATCGACATTTGTGGCCAGAAATGGGAGCCATCATCCGCCAGCTGGGGCATGAGGAGGTCCGTCTCAGCATACGGCCTTTCAGCCCAAACACGCGAATCCCTCCCGTCTTTCGATGCTCAACACGCGACCAATGTACGAGGCATGTGGTTCAAGCACATGCCAACCTCCATGATGGACGGGACGATCGACTTTTCCTTCTCTGCGAAGATGGCCATAAAGACGGACTCGTGGGAAGGAAAGAAGTTAGAGGAGCAAGTACTGATCTTGACAGGAATCTTTACGATCTGGAAGCTATGAAGGCAGATCGTATCCATTGGCATGCCGCAAATATTGAAGTGGTGAATCGCTCGCAGTGGATGTGAGATCGTCCCGATTGTGGCGCGTTGCAGAGAATAATGACAAGTTCAGGGATAGTTAAGGCAGGTGATAGCAGGGGCAGAACCTCGACGGAGGAATTTCCTATTTATACCCATTCGCCGGAGGCTCTGTTCACTTCCATTTATCTTCTCCCCCTCATGTTTCTGTCTTTTGATCCTTGGAAAGATGGCGCCATGCACAGACTGTGGAGGGTTAGATCTAGAGCTAGAGGCCACAACTGAGGGAGCAATCTCAGTGAGGTCTCTGCTGATGCTGAGGCTGAGCCTACGCCCCAGGCGGTCGCTCCTTTTAATTGGGGCGACCAATATTTGTCTGAAACTCCACCAGCGGTTGACGCCTACATTGCTATCATGGAAATCGATCTCCTCAGGGAGTTCGAATCGATCATGGGATGCTCCCTGATTCCCAGCCCGTTCTGGTCTGAGCGCATTTTGCTTGCCCGCGACATTCAAGCCAAAATTCAAACTGCACAAGGCATCCGGGAGGCTATGGAAACTATCCACCGTGGTCAGCAGGAAAGCGCGGCCGGATTCCGAATGTTGGATCAAATCGCACAGAATATGTTGGCTAATCCAGAAGCTGTGCTCGAGAATCCGGGGGTCACACTAGTTAACTCTCCAGCCATGCAGCCTCTCAGGGAGGAATTCCCAGGCACTATCCCCAATGATATCGGCTGTTAGCTGGTTATGCGGTCTGAAGGTCGTTGGTCTTCTTGGTGGCGCTCGGTGGGTTCCCATGCCTTTTGATTGATCTCAATTTCTTCTTCTGTTAATGGCCTCTGAGCTGCTTTGGTTTTTCTTGGGTCGGTGATATAGAATTTTTTGTAATCAGTGATTTCTGTTAGGAAGGCCGTTTGGGGCCTGGCCGAGATATAGAATTTTTTGTAATCAGTGGTTTGAGAACCAGGCATAGTTAAGCCTGTTTTTCCTTTTCTCTTTACAAGCAGTTTCCGTCTTTTTGGGCTGAAGGTCATGTTTTTTCGACCAGAGGATCAGCCTCTCTTTGTAACATTTTTGTATCATAATAGAATCTCTTACTTACAAAAAATATATATATATATAACAACTATGCAGATTAAAAGACCAGTGCCTTATGGAGTCAAAATATTGAAATGCGTAAAGAATTTAACAACAAGTCTTGAAATAAAACTAGTGAATATTAGGTTGTGCGAGTGCTCTTGGTATATTTTTAAGAATTTTAGGTGTTCTTGAATAAGGTGTCAACGAAGGCTTGTCAAGAAGCCTGGAGAATATTCCAAGTTCATTCCGTTGAAGACATGATGGCCTGCCCAGTATCCCAGGCTAGTATCGCAGAGATTGACCAGCTAGCTGAGAAGCTTAGACAGCAGGGGTTTCGGCGCTTCTACTAATAAGTACTTTAGAAAATTCCCTGCAACGCTGGTGCGTTGGTTACAGGGTTTAAATTTGATTACATTTTTCTTGCAAGATTAGAAACCCAATGCCGTTTCTGGGTACTCCAATTTTGAGGTCGGTCAGAGCATACTCTGGCAAGGAGAAAATGGAGTTAATTAATTAGGGGGTGTGCGTTGCAAATTTTATTAAGTTAATTGATTAAGACTCTCCGACAGAGAGCGCTCTTGACCCTGTCTTATGACAGTGGTTCAAGAGACTTAGCTAATCTAAGATGCCTAATGCAAGGATGTGCAATTCTAAGTATGCTCTCTGATAGAGAGTGCTCTTGACTTGTGTTACTGCAAGTTCAAGAGACTTAATTAATTTGTTAAAATTAAAAGAAACAGAAACATAAAGATCTAAACTACCCAAGAGTCTCTTTCAGGCTTTTTAGGGCCCTAATCGGGAAAGCAAGGGGGTAAGTAAAGCAGTAAAGAAACTATGCAATATCTAAGTAGGCAATCAAGAAAACATTTTTACTTCATTTTCTATGAATAATAAACTAATCAAAACATAAACTATCTTTCTAATGATTATGCAATTATTATATCCTATTCTACCTTTAGTAGTTTATTAAGCAAAAAAAGAAAAAGCATGACAATGGGACGATACAAGCTTCCCCCAAATGGGGGAAGAGGGGTGTGGGAGCCATAATCCCACTCTCTCTTTATTAATTTTTTACAATCTTTTGTTGTGTTTAGCCTCTTCTTGAATGAGCAAAGGTGAGAAAGAGAAGAAAGAGGAGGGAGATGTTTTGGTTTTTTTTGCTCTCTGCTTGCTCCCTGCTTTCTTAAGGCCCTTGGGCTCTCTTTCACCTGCCTGAAAATAAGAGCTTTGAACACTAACTTGTTATAATGTTAGTCCAAAAAAATGAAACTAGATTTATAAACTTAATAAAAAATAAACCTAACTTTTACCAAAATCGGAGGAAGAAGAGAAGAATAAGAAGCTATGGAAAAAAGAAGCCAAAAGGGGTGAAAAGAGGGCAAAGTAAGGTCAAAAGAAGGCTGAAAACAAAGGTGAAAGAGGGGCTGCAAAAAAGACTAAGAAGGCTGCAAAAGATGAGGAAGAAGGCTGAAACTAGGGCACAAAAAGTGGCTGCAAAAAAGGGTGAATAGGGCTGCAAATTTAGGCAAAAAGAGGGCTACAAAAGGTAAGGAAAAAGGGCAAAATAGGACAGCGAAAGAGGAGAAGAAAGGGCTGCAAAAAGAAGTGAAAGAGGGCTACAAAATGAAGACGGGACAGCCAACAGGGGCATACGGTTTGGTGAATGATTGATCACTTTAGCCCAAACTTGCCTTAGCCCAAAAATTTAGAGATTTTTACCTTGAAAGATGAATGAAAGCAAGAGAAAATATTCAAACCTGTGGATCTTCTTAATGATGCTTGGATTCCTTAAAGCTTGCAATTGCCGGAAGTTGCACTTGACTCCAAGAGAAGAGGATGCAGCTGAGCTCGAACTTCTACTTGGTTGGATGGACTGATCTGCAAAAGTCAAGTCAAATACTTGCCAAAAGATGGATTAGATCATGTATTGTTCACAAATTGAAATGTAAAAGAGCATGAAATATGACTGAATAAACAATGCTACTTTCAATTTCTAAGAGTAAAGCAATAAACAACTAAATTGTAAACCACAAATAATTGTTCTTACGTGCTTATAAAATCCTTCTAAAGCAGAGATCTTTAATCATAATAGACATGAAAGAGAAAAATTAAAACACAATCACCTCATCCATCAAGAGCATTCATCCACAATTATCAAACCATATGAGCCTCCAAAGCCTTAAATTTATTCCAACGGTTGCATAAAGCAACAAGCATTTACAAAGTTTGGAAAGAGTTTCTCTACACAAAAATCCATCCCAATAGAGCTAAAGAAGCCTCTATTTATACCATGAGAGAAGACCCAAAACCCTAAAACCAGAAATCCAGACATAACCGGCTCGGCACACAACTGAGAGCTCAAAACCGAAGCTGGAGAGTTAAGAGTGAGGAGAGGCCTCCACCTAGGCAAGGCGCCCCCACTCCAACCCTAAGCACAGAAACCAAGCCAAAGATGAGGCCACACGTGTGAAGATGCCCTCATAAGGAGAGAGGGGCGTGAGCATGAGGAGAGGGCGTGAGTAAGTAGGTGAAGGCGTGAGCTAGGTATGGAGGAGCCACTGCTAAGAGATCATAAGTGTAAGCACCAGTTCCTGCCTCGATCAAAACATCAAGCCAATGAATACTCTCCATCTCATCCAATTGATGAGTTTAGCTAGAGATGACAAGACCGTTAACTGAATATATCTTTAATGCTCACTGAATGCTGACTGAAGCTGAGTTCTGTTAACTCCAATCATCATTTTGCATTTTATTTCACTGAATTTGGATTAATTTGGAGAGTATTGGATTTTCTCCAAACTAATCATTTTTTATTAAATAATCACTTTTTTCCCCAAAAATGTCTTTTTTGAGAAAATATGCGTTATGTGGCCAAATGGTGATCTAAAAGTTGGATCTAACTGGCTGGCCTATCAATAATGATTTTTGGCTTAAGGTTAGAGCCTTCAATCACTGAATTCAGGTTCTAGATGATTAACTTATTACAAATTGAATTTTTCCATTTAAATTATGGAAAAATTTAATTAAAAACTTAGGAAAAAATTTAAAAATTTAAAATTTAAAAAAATAATTTTTGACGCGTCCGGTAAATTTTTTGAGGGTCCCAGTGACTTAGGACATGACCATGCTCTATTCTAAAAATGCCTAATAGGTTTACATACACTTAGTTGGGCTCTAATAACCCCCAAGGCCCAAAATTCAAAATCGGGCATTCCAGCATTGGAGGAAGCGGGAGAAAACCTCGTCAATTATACTCGGCTATAGGCAAAGCATAATTGTCAAGGGAAAAAAACTCCCTGGAATACCTTTGTTGAAATTCGACGTCTTAGGAGACCGGACCACTCAAGACACCCTACTAGCACATTTTATTACAAACCCCGCGGGGCCATAGTCAAAATTATTCAAATAAAAAACTGACTAGCCAAAATTGGCTAGACACAAAGGCGAATCATCTGATACACTGGAATCAAACATTGGTCATGTTTGTCAACCGGCGGCTCCTCAGGTAACCCAACTATGGTACAAAAAAGTTGGCAACACATCAAACAGAAAATGATAAAATGTGCCCAAAATCACTTTAGGGAAGTTAGTATGTTAGTGCAATATATATACAAAATTTACATAAAGCTTCCAAATGAATAATTTTGAAATAACTTAAGCATATAAAAGTTCAAATCAAATTTGAAACACTCAACTGACTAAAATTGAAATGCAGAAATTTGTATGTAAAGAAAGAGAAAATTGGTCATTTGTTCTTCAAGAAGTGAAGCAATGGGGCATCGAACTGAGGAATCCCACTCTTCAATCCAAATAACCTGCAACTTATAAGATTTCACTACACCACTACTTGAAGGTGAGAATCAAATAATGAGTAAAGAAATCAGAAATTTCAAACTGGAAAATATATGAACTTCTTTTGCTACAAAAATGAAATCTCACAAAATTTATGGAATGCAAATACCATAAATCTTACCAAAGAAAATAAGTATGCTTCCTTGGCCAACAAAACTTGTGTATCTCCTCAAAGCATGGAAGTAAATCATCAATGGGAACAATGGACACAAGATTTCTCCAAAGATTTTGATTAACAAATCTAAATGGATGAAAATTACAATGGCCCAAGCAAGAGCAAGGGCAAGAGAGCAAGAGAGAAAGAATGAGACTAAGAGCATGGAAGAGTATGTGTGTGTGTGTCTGACCCAAATGAGGAGGAGAAGGCTCCTTAAATAGGGAATGAGTGAGGAAAGAGCCCAAGTGCATGCAAGCCACTTGTCAAAATGAGAGAGTGGGAGCGTCAAAAAGGGGAACCACTTCTCTTGGGGGAACCTCCAAAGGTAAAAAATCAAATAGAAATGGAGGGAAACCCCCCTCTAATATCTTTAATCTTCATTCTAGGCACAAAAGGGGAAACCACCAAAGTGGGACCCCTTACTTTGGCTTATTTTCAATTATCTCAATTTCCATGAAGAGGAATGGTGCCCCCCCTTTGGAGACATCTTCATTCTTGTGAAAGACTTGCATGGGGGGGGGGGAGATTTTTCTTCTAAAGTCACCTTAGGAACATAATATAACACTTAGAAACTTATTTTTCCCCTTCTAAGTGACTTTAGGCACTTTTCCAAAGCTGGCTTGCTAATTAATTGCCAATTTTTTTGATTTCCTTGACTAACTTTGGCAAATGTGACCAAAACCTTAGCAAGACTTGTTCGAATGACTTCAAACTTTGTCCAAGGGTGTAGGGAGACTTATGCCATTGATTTTGAGTACCCATACCCCTATTCATGGGCATTAGATTCAATTTAACCCTCTTTTCAGTACAACATTTTTATTTTGAGGGACATTTTTTAATCACCAAAAATTAAAAAATCCTAGGTAAAACTTAACAAAATTCCACAAGACTATGGATAGTGTCTAGCGTGGTTACATAGAACATTTATAGGCCTTAGCTGCCCCGTAGACTAGATCATTAGAACGACTTTCACCTCTTTGGAGGTATTTTTGAGTGAAAAACTCGGATAATTAAAATCACTAAAAATGAATTTTAATTATCTAAGGGAAAAAACACTCAATGAAAGGACTTCCCTAATGAAAAAGTCCTAGGTAACTATGTTATACAAAAATTAGACCCTCATGCTGACAGATCATTACAATATCCCTTGCAGGGGTGCATAAATTTCATGGAGAAAAGATAAGAAGAGCTGCCTCGTTTGAAAAAAAAATATTAGGTACTTTTTCATCTTCAATGCACATGGTACATGCTTGGACACCTAGTTGGTTAAGTGGTCAACAAGCATCATGTCCTAGATGACCCTGTTAAAGAAACATTTAAAGGGCGGTTGATTAAAGAACACATTAAAGATCCTCCTCATGTCAAATTAACAAAAAATATTGAATATTTGGACTATTCTCATGATTATTTCATTGATGATGATCAAAAAATTTCTCCATATTTACCTCAAGAAGAAATCATCACAAAAAATAAAAAGAACATTATGATGAAATCTATATGGTGTATGATGACAGTCCTCCATGTTCTCCACATAGTGATGAGAGTTTGGAAAGTTCATTCCATTGTGTTGTCTCCTTTCACGCACCTGGAGGGGATTGGCGCAACATAAATCTTCAAGCTGCTTGGTGCATCCTTGGGAGAAAGTCTCGAGTCAGGTGTTGTCACCTGATCCTAACTCCTCCGTTTAGGCCACTCCTAACAAAGCCAAGGGGGGTAGTCCCTAAGAAAGAGTTGCTAAGGCTCTTGTTTTTATTAAGTGTGGATGAATTGTTTTGCTAGGAGTTTGAAATGGTTTACTTACAAGATATTGCAAAGTAGAAATTAGATCAGCAGCATAAAGATACAACATTCATAACATGATATGACTGAAAGCAAATAAGTTTTGTAAATGAACCAGTGCCAAATGGAGTCGAATAGTTGTTGTTGAAGAAATGAAAAATGTTTTGCAATTAGTTCTTGGTCAATTTTAAATTTATTCAATGATGAGTGAGTTAAGGGGAAAAGGGGATTCCCAATATACCGTGAGGGACTGGGAATATGTTTGGATTCTGAGAAGAGTGGCTCTGCATGGGAAAATGTGGGCTAAATGGAGTCATGGGGGGGTGTTCAACACTACACCAACAAGGATGTATCCTATAGGTACCCCACGATCGCTTTCTAGTTGTTCTTGCTTTCCTTGAAGAATTTGCCCACTATTTCTCAAGCTCGTTACAGAATATTTTCGTAATGTTTTGGAGAAGTTTCTTTTATTAAAATGAGTTTGCTTAGTTATATGTGATAAATCAATTAGTGCACAATCCTGCTTTTGATTATCCCAAAGCTCAGGGCGAACTTGCGATGGGCAAGAGCATAATCCAGAATGGCAAATATTAATTCCAATTTTGAAGAAATGGAAAATCTAATCTATACAGCCCTTGACAGACAGATTGTGTGCTTGTGCTATATTCTAAGCAATATATTAGTTTGGCATCTAAGGAAACTACAGCCAAGGATCTCTTTTAGGAAAAAGCCTTACTCGGGAAGTCAACACTGGGATAGATCTACAAAGAAAGCAAGCACACAAATATTGGAAATTAGATCTAACTAGATGCAAAACCTTGAACTAATCTAGAACTTAAAATAAAGCGGTAAATCAAAGATCAATCACACACTGGGAAATAAAGGCCTCCCCCAAATGGGGGAAGGGGGTTGTGGGAGTCGTAATCCCACTTGCTTTTTATTAACTTTATTACAAGATGTTATTTTATGAATGGGGTTTCCTTTTGATATTGGAAAGTGATAAAAAAGGGTTACAAAGCTTGCCAGAGAAGGGGGATGAAGAAAGGGGAATTAGAGGTGATTTGAGGAGCCTGAAACCTCAAAATTTCTCCAGCATTCCCGCTTAACCTGTCATGAAAAGGAAAAAACCAGCAAGCTATGTATTTGTAAATTAGTGGGTGAGTCAATAAAATACAATAAGAAAATACAACCTAGTACTTCTCGAAAGATAGAAATATTTTGTTACTTTGAGTACTAGGAAAGAGAAACTAGATCTAAGCTTATGATTATGAAACAAAAGAACTTTTTAGATCTTATCAAACAAGTGAATAAAAACGATGAACTTTCACATACGATTTACTTGTTAAATGAAAGTGACCAGAAAAGAAAGAGATTTTGTAGTTTTGAAGAAGGAAAGAGAAGGAACGCAAGCCCAAGCTTGAACAAGATCGAGGAGGAGGATGCCTGAAAAACAAGAAATGTTAGGTCCAAAATATGTAGTGAAGAAGACAAGATGCAACCGAGCTCCAATCTTACTCTAAAATTGGTGATCTACACAGCTAAAGAACCCTTCAAACAAGTGGTTAGATCTAGTATGGTAGATTAAATAAAATCAAAAGTGCATCAGTATAACCAACTACATACAACTCTTAGATCTTAAATAACTACTCATAAATAAACAAATTGAACCTTCAAATGTTTATTCTATGTATTAGCATATAATCTTCTTAGCTAGATAATCAATACTCGCACAAAAAGAAAAAGAACGAAGTAGATATCACCTTGGTTATTTAATCAAACATTCACAACAATGAGAGTTCTTGGACCATCAATCTGACCTCCAAAGTCTCAACTTTATTCATGAAAAAATAAGCAATTACAAGTTACATGAGCAGAGGTTCCTTCCATCTGCCTGGAATGAGGCAAAAGAACTTGCTTAAATAGAGTAACCACAAAAGAACTTGCTTAAATAGAGTAACCAAGCCCTAGGGGGGCACCAACCAACTGTCAGTGAAGCAGTCGTTAACGTGAGCTTCATTGAGTGAAAAGGGGGATTGGTTGGTGTGAATTTAAGGAGGAAGCGCCACCTCTACAATGGAGAGATGCGCCCTCACCAAGATCTCGCCAAAACACATGCTAGCATCCACATATGCACATGTGAGAAAGAAGAGGAGGCGCAATCCTTAATCGTGAAGATGAGGGAGAGAGCTTGAGTTTGATTGGAACGAGCCTTGACTTGATTGGTGTGAAGAAATAGTTGATTGGATGTGCATTGCACCAACTCTCGCACTCCTTTACACTCCAACTAAAACAAGTCGCAAATATGAAGGGGGACGTCACCCTCTTTAGTTTGATTCAATACAAATAAGATCATACTCCAAAGTGACACTTTAAGCCATAGTATGATGTCATCTCTCACATGAAACCATTTGCCACCCTCTCCATGTCATTAATTTTGACTTTTGAATTTTGTTTTAATAGTGTCATTTTGTTGAAATTTAGCATTTTTTTGCCATTTCGTCGCACCAGTAGAGAAATAATGTCATATGGGACAATTTAGTCACATGGAGCATGGGAAAAGTGGGTCTCGGGGTAAAGGAGGTGCTATAAGCTTGAAAACGAGCCCATACATGCCAAAAACAGACGTTGGATCATGCATTTATTACATTTTGAATTTGTTTATTTAAACCATTAAAAATGGCTTAAAAAACGAAAAAAAATATTTTTCTCAGAATCAGACGAAACTCTAGGGGGACCTAGTACATGTCCATACGACTCAATAACGATGCGTAACATGCTTATATACATCGACACATGAACTTTAATAACCTCCTAAGGCCTAACCACCAAGACGAAAATTCCAGCTTTGGAGGAGTGGTGAAAAACTCAAAAATTATACATCGCTTATTCAACATTGCATAATTGACAAGAGCAAAAACACCTTGGAATAATTAGATTGATAGCCAAGTCCTTTACAATAAGTTTGTCGTGTTAGAGCATTTATTACAACGCCCCTGAGGGGTATGAACATGCATTTTATTAAAAATAAAGAAACCACAACTAGTCTTGATGAACTATGGAACCTTCCGAGCACTGACAATGAACAACTGGCTTGTTCATGAGTTCAGCGGCTCGTTGGGAATCCAGTAAGCGCGGAATTAATGGAGAACACATTGTAAGATTTTCAGAACCAAACCTTATGAGGATGAGTATGATGAATACGAGGAAGATGAGAATAACCAGGAGTATGATGTAAACTCCCCCATATTTGACAAAGATATGGACGATGACTATTAGACATACATTGAGAATCCAATTTTTGATGTATCAAGAGAAGGGAGTGTTGATTTAGAAACCATTGAATATCTTGGTATGGAAGAGCAGCATGTAGAGTGTCTACATGATCATTCAGATTCACACTTATTAGCAATGAGGACTTTGAGAGGCAATGCCTTGAAGAGTCAAATTTGATACAACCGATGGAAAGTCAGTCTGATCCTACATCTTCACATTCAGTTGTTCTTTATGATTCGGAGCAGCTTGGGGATTACATAGAAAATTATCATCCGACAAGCCTTTTTGATATATATGATGGAGTTTTCAATCTGCTTGATCATACAAATATGTACATTAACGCTATCCAAGCTTGGATAGAGGAAGCCCGTGGAAGCACATGTCAGTTTGGGAAGCATATTTATGAAGTTCTACATGCCTATGATTTCTCATCCAGCCCTCCCATCTTGAATATCTGCGCAGGTTTGCACTTTCTAGTAAAGAAGGTATCCTTGTTTTGCTTAGTAACAAAATACAAGGGAAAAAATTTAAATTTTGATAAAATGTTAAAGTGGTTACATTGGGTTTTTCATTTCACTTAACATTTTGATTATGTCATGCTTAGAGTAGGAAAATAAGCTCCTTAAAGTGAGCATTTACTTTTTTGCATTTCTTTTGTGTACTTAGTAATAAATAATCAACTTTTTTAGTTAAAGTTGTTTTTATCACTTTCCAATAATACAACTTATGGTTCATTGGCTTTTTACAAGATTTTGTGCTACTAAGGTTGGCTTTTCAAGTTGAGATGTTTTTACAGATTATTAAAACCAAAGATTCTATGGTTCTCACATGCGCTCCTTGCCTAAAGACTAGATCGAGCACACGTCCCGTAGTTGGAGCCAAATGCTTCCACCAGAGTTGCACTCAGTTGGACTTTCAAGTGAGCTGCCACAAATAAACAAGTACTTGTTCAAATTCAAAGTTCAGAAGTCCATTAAGGCCCTCCAAGGCCCTTTTTTCACCTTTTAACCAAATGTTCATACCCTACGGAGAGATTGTACAAAATGTGCTAGCATGGGATTTTTGTAAAGAACTTGGCTTCCTAGAACTTATACATCAATCTGGGTATTCCAATGTGTTTTATCGTTGTTAATTATATGTTGTTGAAAAGACGACTTATAATTTTCGAGTTTTTCACCTGCTCCTCCAAAGCTGGAATGGTCATCTTGATGGTTAAACCCTTGGAGGTTATTAAAGTTCGTCCATAGAGCTGTTGCTCCATTTCAAGTTCAACGAGTGCAGCGACTATGGCAAGCGGTAGACATTCAACTGAGTTGTACTGATATTTTGTACTATTTATTGAAAATGCTAACAGTAGGGTATACAACCTCTCTATGAAATAGTTGTAGATCGGGTTTATCAAAAGATTGTTCAGGTAGTACTTGACAGAGTGCTTAAGGTTTCCTGGATTTTCATGTAATGTAGATTTTTCCAAATAGGAGGTTACCTTGTGATGTTCTGTTCAAATCCTTTTGTTATCACCAACCTTGTAGTTGCCTGTGTGAGGTGGATCCAGGATGGATTGTAGAGGGGCAAGCAACTAAGGGGTGGAACCATGACTGCCTAGACTCCCAAATGGATGGTTGTCACGCCAATCAAGGCAGCCTTCACTTTATGTTATCCTAGTCCAAGACAACAATGGGGGAGACCCGGATCTGATCCTGACAGGAGAGATCAGACCTAGACACCAGAACAGATCAAATGGGGCTTCAAGGTATGTAAGGTGCAAGGTGAATGAAAACCCTAGCTCTAGGGTTTAGGTACTAGCAACTGATGGGGATGACCACTGTCTTGGGAAATGTAACTGTGACAAGGTGAGCAAAGATAGAGTTGGGACTGCCTGGTACCAAGGAAACAGACTCAGTGAAAGATAGGTAACTTGAGTTATCAATAAATGTTGGCAAAGAGAATGGGAACAAGATCAAGTTAGGGCTAGCGCTAGAGATAGAGATTAGTGCCTTTAATGCATTGGGCAATGGAGTCAGCATCAACACAAAGTTTCAATGAACCCATCTAGGATATACCCCGATCTATGGACCCAGAAAAGGATTTGGCCCGCAAGACTCAGGTTACAGGAGATCCAGCAGGAGGAGGACTAGCGCTATGGCTTGGAGAAGCAGATCTGTAGTCACCAGGAGGCTATCAACTCAGCGTTGAAGGAGAAATGAGATCAGGGTAGCCTGATGTACAATCCCAAGTCAGAAAATTTCAGAAAAAGATCAGATCTGGAAAAGTCAAAATCTGATGAGGGGGGCTAGGGGGTGAAAACCAGTTTTTTAGATCTAGGGAAACCCGGAAGGAACTAGCTCAGCGTTGGGGGTGTTCTGGAGTGCTTCAGCCCTGATCTATCAGCCTAGCCTGTTAGATTTCAGAAAAAAAAAGTAACTTCCGGAAAAGTCCAGTTTTCAGTGAGGGCGTTAGGGCTGTTTTAGTCAAAAACTCAAATCTAGGTCAAACTGCCATGAATATGGACAATGTTGAGGGTGATTTGGACTGTGTGGGACCTGATCTATCTGTCTGTGTAGTCAGAATTCAGAAAAAATCAAAACCCTAGCAGGTCAAATTTTCAGTGGGGGGTTTATGCAGTTTTCAGGCTAAAAATCAGATCTAGGTCAAACCAGCAGGAATTTGACCAGCATTGTAATAGATTTAGTGAAGAGGAGGCCCGATCTATGAAACCCAGAAATGGTTTGGCCAAAGATCGGGCGATTACCAAATTTAATGTTTTTTAGGGTTTTTAGTATTTTAGGAGTTTTCAGAAAAATTTGAAGTAAATCAAGGTCCAATGGAATAAGATCTAAAGAGAAGAGACTTACCTGTTATATCTTACTGGGAAATGCTTGTAGAAGTCTTTAACAGTGATGATCTTTGCTATCCCGATCAATTCTGGAAGATCCAAATGATTTCTATGAAGGATGTAAGCCACAAGCCACCAATGCGCCCCCTATCCTGCATGAGCAAACGTCAACAATATCGGATTTGCAAATATAAGATAAAGAAACCAAATTCTACAAGAAAGTAAGACGAAGTAATCATAGATCACAATGAAACTAATGAAAACCCCTTGATCCAAGACGAAGAAAACCGAGCGAGTTGAGGCCCCCCTGCAAAAACGCTCCAGCCAAAACGCCCTCCTATAGGCAAAACAATGATAGCAGAAAAATATAGATCTCACATGAATTTCCACAATGCTAGGAAGCAAAAGACTATTCAATCACCATTTGAGAACATCAGATGCAAAGCAGATCCAAAATTTTTTCACAAAAAGTCTTTCTATTATTCAGATCCAAGAGTCAAAGACCCCTTACAAATGAGAAGCTCTCTCCTTTAAATAGAAATGAGAGAACCTCAATCATAACAGAATCCTAACCACTTTCAAAACGAGTGGTTAAGATTAAAAGATGAAATGTTCTAATCAATGGTTGAGATGAGCTCAACATACAATACATGGATCAATATAACCATAATTTACTAAAATGGACTAAATCACCCATAAAAAGGGTAACCCACTCAACAAGAAATAAATGAAGCACATGGTGGGTCCAAGGAGTGTTTGACCAACTCCCTCTGGGTGTCCCCATGGCACAATAAAACAATATAATAATTTAATTGTTTGACTTTGTGCCTCCTTGAGGAAATCATGAGCCTCCCAAAAGCTCTAGAAAATAATAAAAAAATGCCCAAAAATAGGTGTGGGCCCAATCAAGCGCTGCAACTATTGGAGAAGGTTTGGAGACATCACTCTCATCATTATGACTCATCCCATGCCATTTCCTTGCCTCATTAGCCCAAATCGATTTCTTCAATAGCCATTTAATCATTTTTTAATCTGCCTCGGGAAACGTGATCCTGCCAAAACAGCCTCCTAAGGTGCCTGTGTTGTCAAACTGAGCCCACCAGGCTCTCTGGGATGGGGGTACTATGGTACAAACAAGTGGCTGCACCCACTATGTCCATACAACGCCCTAGGAGATCCAACTAAAACATCTCCCTGCTTAGACATATCGACCTGTGAAGAAAAACTGCATCAGAAAGGCAGAATGAGCCTGATCATATCTGCAAGTGCCCGGAACTAGAAATAAACTATCTCATTAGACTTAGAGAGTCCAAATCCATCTAAGGTGTATACTCATACCCCTCATAGATCTCTATCTGACCATCAATCATATCAAAGAAACAATATAACCATCTGATCAGACACTCATAATAACTCAGACTACATCCATCTGATGCAAGTGTTAAAAGGCTAAGACATGCTCTACAACTCATTCAAGTAACAATTACAACAAGTAGCATTCATTTCACTGGCGGTACATCAACCAATACATATATAAGGCTTTATTTATTATTACTCAAACTTAGACTTTCAGGACTATACTCACTTCATAATTGTAGTCATTTTGCTAGTGAAGGGTGAAGGATAAAATTGACAAGGCTTAAGGCAAATGATGACTTCTTAGTCAACATTATGACACTTCGGATATGGAAAGAGAAAACTCACTATAACCAATGTCGGACAAACAACAACACAAGGAATGGCAGTGCCTCACAAATGGGTGAGTTGCTTAGAGAGTGCTTATTCAACTTAGGCATCATGACTACATCAAACTTGATCCAAGTTCACTAGGATCATCATTTTATTCCATGGCCTTTTGGCCTATATGACCCTTTGGGACTTCACCAGTGCTTAAAAGCATAGCTAATTGCAGCTTTCATCCAGGACATATTTATTTTTGTAAGGTCGACAATATTTGGATATAGCATATTTTTAACCATTGCTTTTTTTTTTTTTACCTTTTCTTATACTCTTCAAGGAGTATTTTAGCATTTCATTGCTCTTGCCCTCTTTACATATGTTAAGAAACACAGTTTTATAATTTTCATTTTCCATGGGTGCATATTCAATACTTTCAATACAGGTAGTACATGAGCTTTCAGTTTTAGCCAACAACATCTCAAGTGACTAGGGGGAGTTCTGCACAGTGCCAAACATTGAGACAACCGACCAGAATAATTTAGGCATACAATCCAACTTACCAAAGGCAAGTTTTGTCACCAACTCAGAGCCGAGACACAATATAAACAAGGAGGCTTGTCCAACAAAAGTTCTAGTAAGGAAAAAGGTCCTCCATGCCATAAATCAAGAAGTCAGTCGGGTTGAAAACTAAAATGGAAGGTAATGGATGGGTGAAGACAATGAATGATGGAGCCAACAATAGCAAGCCAAAACAATGGTGAGAATGACTACCTCTATTCTCTCTAAGGAGGGTAAAACCAATGAGTATAGATCAAGAACTTCCAAGACTAAGTAAGGACATCAATACATAGTACAAGATACAACCAAGTCCATATAATTATGACCGCTAGATCATGATACCACAAGTTGATACATGTCACAAAAATCAGTATAAGAGCAATAATAACCATAACACAATATAAAATGCTGAGTCATAATCATGCAATAAAATCCATCTGAGACATCATCTGTCCAATGAGAAAGAACTGATATAAAATTGGGCATCAATGACTGCTCTGTAATGACATAAATGGCTACATCGGTCCTCAAATCTGAGTGTCCAGAGACTCAATCTTGACATGGGAGAGTACAATAGTCCACTAATACAATAATGATCCATCAAAACTGCTCATCTCAGCATCTCCTATGTAAGAGATCTGGCTAAAAAATGTACCGTGTCTGAAAAATAGAATATGGTAGCCTAGCTACTATATATATGATAACACCTTTCATATGATTTATTTTTATCATTGTAGTTCTTTATTCCTGAACAATCAGATGACAAGTTATAAAAGAGAAACTAAGTCTTTACACAAGAAGAATCCAGATGTAAGACGAAGAAAGCTAGAAAAGTGTCTACTCATAAAAATTAATTTTCAAACTAATCCTGATTATGGGGTGACTCAATGAAAAGAGATCAAAGCACACCATAATGACTTGCTATTTCTCCTGAATGGTAAAGGTCTTCATTCATAAATGTCTGGTTACTGGTGTAGATGTAATATCCTTTTTAATCCTTGTTGCCGCCTAATACACACTTTATGACACGGGAAAGTCTCCAACCCGCTTTGTGTGTCCTTGGGGGCAAGTTAGAGCTGGGGACCACTGTCACCACAGTCCACAACTCCTCCGTTTAGGCTAGATCCCAACAGAGCCAAGGGGGGTAGTCCCTACAGGAAAAACTATGTTCCAGGTTTATTAATTAATTGGAGATTAATTAAAGGGATCTTTTTATTAAGAGTACAAGATTACCAGACCAGTGCCTATATTAAATGGAGTCAAAAGATTACAAGTTATAACAATAACAAATCAAGGTGCTTAAGTAAAGTACAACTGATCTGAACTTATCTGCATAAACAAAGATAAAGGAATAAAATGCTTTAATGTGAACTTATTGAACCAACAGGAAATGAAGGAAAGAAAGACTTTAAGTTTGATTCACTTGAAGCAATTTAATCAAATATTAAGCATTCACCGTATGAACAGAAATGAAACTGAAAGTAATGTGTTAGGAGTAAAATAAAGTGAAAATGCTTGTAGTATAACTTTGAACAGCAAGGAAAAATAAACAGTAGTGATCTGTGTTTGTAGGACGTTTTGCAATGCTTCTTGGTAAATTTTAATGAATTTTATTAGAGTTGTTCTTCTTGGATTATGTTTTAGATCCGGTGGTGTGACTACCCCGATCTAGTTCTTCCCAAACCGAAGATGGAATGCTGTTGCGCTCAACAGGTGGGAGCAAGCCCACCCCTAGCTCACAGGTCAAACCCCAATGGCTCGGTGCTCACAAGGAGGACGTCGATGCGCCTAGAGACTGCCCGCAGCCTGCTACCCCTTGCAGCTTCCGAGTCACTGTTTTTAATCCATTCGAAAATCACTAAATGGATGCCTATTAACTAGGACTTCCCTTTCCCCTGGTCGTATCTCGGAGTACCCCAGAGGGTGATAACCGAGTAGAGGAGCAGGAGATAGAGAAGCTTGGTTGGTTAATTTTATGGGTTGATTTTAAATCTTGGGTGATTAAGATGCAAATGTAAATTTTAAAACTATCAACAAGATCACCAAGCGATATCCCTTATGGGAGGTGCTGGAACTTGATCTTGGACTTTGGAAATAAAATGTTTGAAATTGTGGTAAGGTGTTGTTCTAATTACCTAAGCCCCCACTTACCCTGTTTTTCATATCCAGCTTGAATTCCCTAAAGGGAGATGACAAGTGGATAGAGGATACGCAGGGTTGTATGGGTTGTATGATTACTCTTTAACAGGGAAATAAAAAAAAAGCTGAACTTGAAAGAAACTGTAACTAATTAGAACAATACTTAACCGCACAACAATCTCTGCGACAGAGATGGCAGTCTGTCACAGAGATAGGTGGGTGGAAAGAAAACTGATTAAGCTAACCTCACAACAATCTCTGTTACAAAGATGGTGGTCTGTAACAGAGATAGGTGGGTGAATAAATAAAACAGTAAACAGAAATAAACAGTAAACTAACCTCACTTCAATCTTTGTGACAGAGATGGTGGTCTGTCACAAAGATAGGTGGGTAAAAGGAAAAAGAACTACTTATCTACTTCACTTCCTAATCTATTTACAGAATACAAATGCTTTACAAAGCTTCAGAAAATACCCCAAGAGACTCTCTTTGGGGTTTACAATAACAGAAAAGTTGAGAGAAAGAGTTGAGGGTTTGAAACCCCTTTGAACCGGTTGAGGGTTGAGATATTTCTGTGCCCTTTTGGACAGCAAATCTCCTTTAAACCTGCACTACTTGTCAAAAACCAGCGAACTATTCTTCGCTGCAAATCACATGAAATACAAAAAAAATCTGCTGTTACAATATTAGTACATCTACAATTTTTACATAAAAAAGGAAATTTTCTGAATGTGATAAGTAACAGAAATATAAAGTTTAGGGGGCTGAAAACTCAGTTTTTAGCCACCTAAATGATACTAAAATAGCAGAAATAACAAGTTAAATCAATGTATATGAGGTTAGGGCTCTAAAACAAGGTTTATATCCACTAAACAGTGAACAAAACCCTGTTTAAAACAGGCTGAAAGTAGATGGCCGAATTGAAATTTTGCAGAAATGAGGGCCCTGGAGAGATGCCCTTGCTTGGAAAACCTGCAACAAATCTAACTCTATAAGAAATTGTAAGCCTAGAGGAGAATGCTCAACGATTCCTGCAAAATACTTTGAAGAAAAACGTCAAACAGTTCACAAAAGAGAGCAAAAATACTTTTACTCTCTAATCTCTCCACAAAGTATAATCTCTCCACAAAATACTTTGTGGAGAGCTAACTAGACAAATACAAAAGATGCAAAGCTAAAAGAATATACAAGTTACCTTACAATATTTGATCATGAAAGACTGAAAAATGTAGCGCAATGTCCCTCCAAAGATTTCTTAGATTAAGTGGCCCAACTAGGGCAAGAAGATTACAACAGCAAGAGAGCTTGAGAAGATAGTGGAGAAATAATCCGGCAGCATAACAATAGCATGGGAGAGCATGAGAAATGAGGGAGTGAGGCCCCCATTTTATAGTTGAGGAAGACCCCCAACCCCTTGAAGATCAATGGTTGAGATTAGATCTAGATCTAGGTTAAATCTCAACCACTAGATCTAGGTTTTTGGCTTTTATTCCTCTCAATCAATCTCAACCCTTAGATTAATTCTCAATCAATGGCTTAGAAGCTTGATCCATGTCAAACCAATATTCACCCTTAGATCTAGGGTATTGACTGAATGTCCACCCTTAGATCTTTTTTAGGAGTTTTGATGTGGGTCCTCCTCCAAATATGGCTGGACGCCTCCAAATATAGCTTTGACTTAAAATTTGGCGCCCTTCTAATGTACTAGCGTCCTTTTTTAAGTGTTGGCGGCCCACTAAATATGGTGACGCCCCTTTATTTGGTGGCTTTTCCCATTAAATAGCGCCCTCCTTTATAGATGTGACGCCCTTCTAAAAATAGTGGCGCCCTCTTAATGGTTAGCGCCCCCATTAAACTAGCGCCTTCTCCAAATTATGGTGGCGCTCCTCTAAACTAGGCGCCCTCCAAATGGTAGCTAGACACCTTTAAAATGGAGCGCCCTCTCCTCTATATTTAGCATGCGCCCCCTCTATGGTGGCCCTTTTTTACATGGACGCCCTCCATTATGTGGTAACGCCCCACTAAATTTAGCTTTGACTTTAGCTCTTTTGCTCCAATAATAAATATTCAACCTTTAGACTTAGGCTAAACTCTTATTTCTCCTTAGAATTAATTTTTCACTTTAATTTTTAAATTTTCCCAA